>BKCP01008848.1:80507-150161 GCA_008636005.1 Striga asiatica | reverse complement strand
GAAATAACATCATCCTCCACTTAAACAATCTGAAAATAATACATAATTATATCTCTTATATAATTATTTACAAATTAACTAAATTTGTTATATTTATTTGCACATATGACTAAAAAGCTGATTTCCTATTTACATGGTAACTTCCCATGAATTTCGTCTCTCTCTTCTCCCCCTCTCTTTCTCTTCTTCACACACGGCCCTATCTCTTCCTTCTTCACACAAAACACGCGCGCGCTGCTTCTTAAAGATGAACCGAAGGGCGAGGCGGAGAATACAGTTCTTGTGTTCTAACGGTTTTGTTTTTAATTTTTCTTTCATTTCTCCTTAATTCCTGAAAGTGACGATATGGGGTAGGGTTTCGGATTCTCCACACAATTAGGTGAAGCTTTGTTCTTATATAGAAAGTGAGGTGATTGCCGTAGAGAATCTGCCGACGCGGGCGGTGATGATTTAGTGACGGGGAAGATGAAAAAGACGATCGGCGAGGTGGTGTTCTACTTAGATTTGATTCTTGAGGTAGTGTGTTTGCAAACAAGAAAAGAAAAAAAAAAAAGGGAAAATAATGCAGACAAATCAAATAGCAGAAAATGTTTGCAAACATTGCCTTTTTGTTTGAGACAAATCCAAGGCCATGATTGAAGTTTGAATGAAAAACTTCTCAGAGGATAATTGTCGAACAATTGATGTGCTTGGTTCGTTGATAGATAGTTTTCATTTTGTATATGTTGTAGGCATATGTTGTGTATATATGGAGTATATGTTCAGTATAATAGAAGATTTATTGTCAAACACTTGATGTGTTTGATTCGTTGATAGATAGTTTTCATTTTGTACATGTTGCGGGTTTATGTTGGGGGTATATGTTGTGTGTATATGGAGTATATGTTTAGTATACGTTTTGTATATTTAGAAGATTTTTTTGTATAAGGAGTATAAGTANAAATACTGCTATGATATGAATGTAGGCAGGTCAACCCAACATACTTTTTTTTTCAAAACGACAGATAGGTTATCATATAACTCAATGAGGACAGAGTCCTAATACATGGTTCAGAATACATAAATACTTCGCAAAGAAAAAGTGGGAGACACACCTAAAGTGGTCTAGAGCCTCTACAAGAGGAACTGAAAACAACAGAACTGAAAATACACTAATAATAAGAAATCAACCACCTTCTACTGCCAAAGGCCTAGCAAGGAAACTGATCTCAGAAAGAAAATACAAAATAGAAAGATAAAAAACTGAAACTAAATCATGAAGCAGCTACATATTGAGTCCAGTTTGAGTGGGCCACTTTTATCACTTTTGCTTCTGGAAAACCAACAATTGCCCCATATATGTTTTTCTTGAAGTAATTCATCCCATTGAGCTAATCTGGTATCATGCAGGGACTTAAGTAAACAAAGATACCCCATTGGGGGTCAAAAGAAGAAAGGGAAAACTGTATAGCAATGAAAAACTCCTTTTTGATAATCTGATGAGTTACAATATTTGAATCCCAAAACAAAGCTAACCACCACTGAGACTAAGGGGGTCAACTATTGCTACTCTATCAGCATAACCTAACTTATTACTAATAGATTTAACAAAGCATTTTTGTTTTTTGGTCTCAAATAGGAAAAAAAAGTGTGGGTGGTGAGTTTTGTTTAACTCTCGCATTTGGGAAATTGTAGAGGGCCCACCCAACCCTCTACAATTCCACACCACAGCTAACATTGGTCACTGTGGTGCCATTCCATGCTGGCAACCCCTATCTTCTCCATTTGTATCTTGCTTTTTTTTTTTTTAAACTGATTGATCCACACTGAGATTCTGCTGAGAAGCTGTGTGCTCTTCTTCAGTGTCTCTAGTTCTTTTCCCTTTTGTGTCTGTCTCAGATGTCATTTTGGTGATTGGTTCTCTGAGCAATCGTCCATCCTTGCCTCTATCCCTTCTCCAAGTTTTCAAAGATTTAAGAGTATTGGATGCCAGAATGTCATGGACTTTGAACAAGGTTGAAGTTTTTTGAGACCCTGGATCAACTTCCATGACTTTGTTGCTTTCACTAATTTGAAGAGTGGATTACACCAGAGAATCTTGGAACATTGGTGTATGGGTGGCTGATGCTATAGAATCTTGAGCTCCTTCTCTGGATTTGGTAGGTGAGCTTGCTGGGAGTTGGAGAAGCTGTTGACTTGTTTAGCTTGTTGAGAAGATGTTTTTGGAGGGGAGTTATTAGCATTAGCATTGTTAATGGGTGATTCTTATTGAGGGGAGTCTCTGGATCCTGAGTTATTAATATCAAACCATTTAAACCCTCTGGTTGCTTCATAAAATCACCATACTGTCCTTCTTGGAGAGAACTATTGTTTATATCTGAAATCCTTTTGGAGCAGCTTCTATCTAAATGCCCAATCATTCTACAGTAATGGCAAAGATTCAACAATTTTTTCATATTTGAATCCTACTTGTGCTGCTTAATCCCCCAATCTGATGTTCGCCTCACGAGAAAGAGGTTCCTCTAAGTTTAGAGTAACCAAGAGTCAGAGATACTTCCCCCATGGTTGCCAGAATTGGCCAAAACCACATTTTTAACTTGTTTAAATACTTGACCTATTTTGAGACCAACTTCTGTACTTAGCCAGTTGAAGGGAGTATTTGTAACTTGCACCCAGATATTCAGTTCATGAAAACAAGGATGTTTACTAGAAATACCTGTGCACCATTCCTTCAGAATGAGATATTGGTTCTCAAAGCTCCAGTTGATACCGTTGGCTACCTTCTTCATATCCTCTCGATTTTGAAATATGAATTGGAAGAAGTTCGGACTCAGCTCCTTGATTTCCATTGCTTGACTGAGTCGCCAAATGTTAGTCATTATCCTTTTGATTCCAATCCAACTAGCAGCTTTGCCGCTAATTATTTTGCAAAAAAGGCTTCTACTACATTCATCCGCGCTTAACTTGATGTCGGTATGAGCTAAATCAATGAATGTAGTTTCTTTCTTTGAGAGAGAAAAACCCCTCAATTGCTCTGATAAGTCCTCGTCTTGGTTCACAGACATTGAATTCTAAACCTAATTAGCAATATACTGAAATGGGCAAAGAAGAGAATGAAATCGAAGGATCAGAGCAGGTGGAATAAACGATCAAGGGAGAGAGGTAGGGATCTAAAAATGATCAGAATGCCAAGGAAGATGATCGGAAAAGTGACAGCTCCCACCTGAGAGAATCTCGAAAGTGCTCCCACCTGAGAGATTTTTTTATAAGTTGTATCTACTTGTTTTTTATAATATGTTTTTAAACTATATATATATATATATATATATATATATATATATATATACTTTTAAATTGAATGAAACATCGTCTATATTTATACTACTCTAAAATGACAAGTGTTGTTNATCCTTTAACAGATGCATCGAGCATAAATAACTGGAAGACAAATCTCGATCGAAAAATATACCTCACAATCGTTTTTGATGGACAAAATATACTCCACACTCGTCCTTTCACTTTTTTTCTTTTTTTGGCGTTAATCGATCTCGACAGAAGTTCGGATCTTTTTTCTCAGTATATTTTCCTTTGAATCGGTCTGTGAGTAATCGATCATGAGTATTCTTCAAAGTCAATGTTCCTATATTTTCATTTTATACGCCAAAACCGTTACAGATAGGATTTTAATTCCATATTAATGAATCCAAATTTTTTTTTTTGGAAATAGTGTAGAAATCTTAGGAGTGAAAAGTGAATGGAGTCTGACTTGTTGGTAACTGATTTTTAGGGATTTATATAGTATATTTTCGACTATTAAGTAGAGATACAATATCTTATATATGGATAGTATTTTTGCAATAATTTTAGTTTCTTGTAGGACACATAAAAATTTCCCTTATTTTTGTCTAAAGTCGTTAAAAAAAATAAAAACCTGATGTTAACAAGCTCGGACTGGGTATCTGTCCGTGTGGGTGGTCGCTAGTGGGTGTCCGCGTCGTTGGTGTTCGTTTTGATTTTGTTGTTGTGGGAAGGGCTCTAGTTTTTTGTTATGTGTTTTGTGGGTGTTTTTGTTTTGTAGGTTGTGTTTTGTTTTTTCCTCTTTTAGAGGAATGTGTTATTTTCCTGTGGCGAGTTTGTGTTATTCTCTTTGAGGAGTTTGTATATTTTCCTGTGAAGAGTTTTTTCGTCTTATAACGTGTGTTGTGATTTTTAGGCTGTCTTGAGTAGTCTTTCTATTCCACTGTAATTATATGTTTTATTTAATGAATCTATCCTTGAAAAAAAAAAACACACAACCTTTGTCTAAAATCGTTAAACAAAATAGAAACATGATGTTAACACTTAACAAGCGATTGATTCTGGATAAAAGGGCCTTATTAATTTTAGCCCGAGAACAAGCCCAGCAGTGCCCCGTGTATAAAACCTAACCTCGTCATATCTAGGGTTTGTATAGCTGCCGTATTGTCCATCGCCGCTTGCCACACTTATCTTCTCCTAGCGAAATTGCTCAGCGGCCATGGTAATGTCGCTGAATCCCCACTGGAGCTTATCACTTTCATTTTATTTCTTGTGTGCACTTCTATGCTGTGCTTATCTGTTTAATTCCATTTCTTGATCGTATTTCTTCCTGTCTCAGATCATTCCCGAGAAGAACAGGAGAGAGATCTCCAAGTACCTCTTTCAAGGTCGGGATAGAAATTCTATGTTAATTCCCGATAATACAATAGTTATTTTTATATTCCCTTCATTTTACCAGCTAGCATTTTGAGTTGGGGATTTCTCTATTTATAAGTTTCGGTGTGTAGTTAATTTTTGTTTATATTTATGTGTTAACTAATTTGTAAACAGAGGGTGTGTGCTACGCTAAGAAGGACTATAACTTGCCAAAGCATCCTGAAATTGATGTGCCGAATCTTCAAGTGATTAAGCTCATGCAGAGCTTCAAATCCAAAGAATATGTGCGCGAGACCTTTGCGTGGATGCATTACTATTGGTATCTTACCAATGACGGCATTGAGTTCCTCCGCACATACCTCAACTTACCTTCTGAGATTGTTCCTGCAACTCTCAAGAAGTCTGCCAAGCCCCTTGGCCGGCCAATGGGTGGCCCCCCTGGTGATCGTCCACGGTAAATATCCATGTTTTCATATTTCCTTTCTTTTAGGGGTAAGATATATATATTGGATGTGCTAAGTTATCTGCTTTCTGTAAAACGGCTTNNNTCTCTCTCTCGCTGGACAATACATATGAATTCCATTTCCTTGTAAGCTTATAGCTAGTTAGTTGCAAGTTCTTTTCTTTTTGATGCCTTCCAGTGGTATTTGGTCAACTAGTTGTGGAATAGGTACAGTTGATTTCTTTGAAGATATGTGAAGAATGTATTATAGCGTTTATCTTATTGTTTTGCTGATTGAATTGGGTGACATCTAATTTATAATGTTGAAGCTTCTCAGTGTCGGATTAAAAATGTTTACTATCATTGTATTTGGTTGCTATTTGATAACCTGAATCCTCATGTTTGTTTCATCCCTCAATGATGATTGGACCTGCTCATTGTAATGCTGTTGCTATTGGTATTTTGTACTATTTAGAGACTGTATATTTGTATAATGATTGTGTATGTTGATTTGTTCACAGTGGACCTCCAAGATTTGATGGGGACAGGCCACGCTTTGGTGACCGGGATGGATACCGTGGTGGGCCAAGAGGAGGTGAATTCGGGGATCAAAAGGATGGAGCACCAGCGGATTACCAACCTGCTTTCAGGGTAATTTTTGTTTTAGAACTCTTACATTATTCTTTTTTGCCTGTTTTGCTGCTTTTCATTTTGTGATATCTTCATAAACTTAAAGGCTTGTGGTTTTTATTTGTGTTAAAATGGATAGTTTCTAGAGCGAGTGCAGTGGCATTTCATGGTTTAGTCATAGAATTGCTAACTAGGTTTGACCTACTTCTCTAGCATATAAACCCAGCAACTTTTTTTTTTATTATTTTTTTATTATTTTTTTGTTGTTTGACTGACTTATTTGTTAAACTAGTGTTGATACCCGTGCGATGCACGGGGTGCAATACAAAAAAATATTTATTATTGAAATATTATAAAATTATTTAAGAATATGAAATTATATTCTCCGCAATATTCTATTCAGTAATAATATGATATTTATTTATTTATTATTATTGTTAATTTCTATTTTTGTATATTTTTTTTGTAGTTTTTTACTATTTAATATATAAATTTTATTATTTATAAGTTTATAAAAATATTATAAATATATAAGATCATATGATATTTGCATACAAATTATTTGTATGTACTTATAAAATTGTCGTTTATTATAGTCTTATAATTTTTTTAATAATTCATAATTTGTACATTGCTTGATAATTAACCAACGTTTAACCCATAATATTTATCTTCCGCTAGAATTATTAAGTGCATTAAATGTTAAAAACTTTGATAAACAAACTTTAATTTTTAGTGACTTTAATCCTTATGCAACACATAATTTTTTTATGGTTAAATATTTATTTTGATGTTTCCATTTTTATTTATATTTATTTCTTTAATTCATTTTTTCAACCTATATAATGAGTTACATAGTATCTATTCGAATATTTTGAATAGTATATATTTTCATAATTACCAAATGCTATAATCTAAATTATTATACATTCTTTTTTTATTAACTTATTTTTCATTTATAAAATAGTATATAAGAAAAAAAATATTTTTAAAAATTGGATAGTTTTTAATGTACATAGGTACTTCTAAGGTGGAATTTATAATTTTGAATTGCACCTGACCATCAAATTTTATTTTTATTAGTATTATTTAAATTTTCAATACTATTATTGCTGCATGTGATATATTCAATGGGGATGTACATTTTTATAGTTAAATTGACTACATATTTGAAACTTTTATTAATATTTTAGATTATTTATTAAGTTATTATGATTTAAACATAGTTATTCTACTTATTTTATTAAATATTTTAAGTACTTTTGAATAGTGAATATAATTAATTAAATTAATACCTACTGCCATAGATGATAATATATTTAATCAAATCAATTTCCATAATAATTTTTTGAATTATGCTAATAAATTACTATTAAATTAATAGAAGATCTTACTTAAAATATATCTAATAAATTTACAGTCAAAATTTCAATTTAGTCAATTTGTAGTTAATGAGTTATAGTCATTGTCTCATTGAGTGTATAAAAATTAATTATATTTTCTATGCATATGATTTGCTAATAAATAAATATTAATTAAATGACAAATATAGACGAAAAAATTTCTCGCCCAAAATCATGTCAATTATGGCAATAAAGATTGATCCATTATATAGATATAGGTATAAACATAGATATAGATATAGATTTATGGTATAATTATAGGTTCGTATATTTATGGTATCATTTGGTGTCATTATCTTAATTGGTAGTATATATATTTTTATGTATTATTAAATATATATTTTTATGCATTATTAAATATCAGAATGATTCTCATACTTAAAATTGATTTTTTATTTTTAGAAAAATTGAAGTATCCACATTCGAGCATTCCTTGAAGTAATTATTGTTGTATATTACTTCTATCCACATTCGAGCATTCCTTAGTTGTTTATTGCTGCTAGGTTAGTTGTCTCTAGCTGCTAGTTTAGTTGTTTATTGCTGCTAGGTTAGTTGTCTGATGTTGCAGGGTTTGTTTTTTGTTGTTGCTAGGTTAGTTCTATCTTCTTGCTAGGTTAGTTCCATCAGACCAACAGCAAATAAGTTTTTAAATAACATTTCCATCTGATCAGAGAACAAAAGACACAACAGATTACACTCACTACATCTTAATCCTAAATTGGATCATGTCTACATCATCTTGCACAAGGAAGAAAGTGCAGGTTGTCCCTTCTAAGATTTCATTTTCTTCAAACATTTGCAGAGCGTCGCCATTCTGCAATGTTTTCCTTCCATCATCTCCATGAGTGATGTTTACCCTGTAAACTCGTTCTCCTACTTTTATAGATGCGCGGTGGTATTGAGAAAATTTGCCTTCAATATGTTCCCTCCAGAAAGGTACTGGCATGGGCTACAAGAATAAAGTAATTTATATGTATTATATGTATTTAAATAACAAACAAGTCAATTATGCTGACAGATGAAATTTATTAAACTTACAAAACAGACACGTTGAACATGTGTGGGCTTAATCTCGACATTGAAAGTATGTTGTGGCAGCCAAGTACGATTGGTGCGGTCAATGATTGTGATTAAATAGTCTAGGTTGCTGGTTGGAAGGAAAATCAATGTGAAACCAATTTCAATGCCCTCTGTAACAATGAACTGACGCCAACCTTCTCCAATTGTTGGGTCGCCACCAGGCTTTCTTATCACAGTCTCGTACGTGCGTCCTTCTATTGTATGTAAAACGCATCTCTGAGGCATATTCTCATCACGGAAATAGCCGTACGTGGATGGTGGAAAGGGCTGCAACATCACAACATATTTTCTTTTTTTTCAGTTAAACTGTGCTTTTTATATGTAACAGTGCACTATTAAAAGAAGAATTAAAACAAAGAACTTTACCATATAGTAGCGAACCCTGGGCTCAACATGCTTACTGAAGCTTGGCAGTGAGTATACGTTACCGTCATCCATTTCATCCCAGTTATCCCAATCATCCATATTTCTGTAGTATGTTATTGAGATGCAGTTCAATAATCAGAGAATAGGGTTATGAAGATGTTAAATTAACATAAACGAAGCATATATAATCAAACGTATTATGCAATAGTTAATACATAGAACATGGTGATGATTAAGAGAAAATTAACAGAGATTTTAATCCTTATTATAAAGATTGAAGGTAGAAATTGTAGAAGATTTTCACCTTCAATTTTGTGATGTATTCTTCTTGGGTAAGGCGGGCGGCAGGAAAGTTTTTAGCTTTTGACAATGCAGTACAGTATAACCCTAATTTTGTCCAGTTTATATGAAGTCAGCCATTACAACTACCCGACAAAAATACACTACTTTTCATATGATTTAATTATTGTTGTATATTTTATTCTATATACTTTCATAGTTGCTAGGTTAATTGTCTGATATTGCTAGGTTAGTTTTCTAAGGATGCTAGGTTAGCTGTCTGTTGCTGCTAGGTTTTTTATTTAATGTTGCTAGGTTAGTTGTCTTATTTTGCTAGGTTAGTTGTCTATCGTTGCTAGGTTAGCTGTCTGAGGTTGCAAGTTTAGTTATAGCATGCTGCAGGGATAATTCTATCTTGTTGCAAGGTTAGTTCTCCGGTGGTGCTATGTTAGATATATATCTAGTTGCTATGTTAGAATAACTAACAAACACTTCTAACAAAAGTACCAAAAGATATCAAAAGACATTAAATAATAACTAAAAATGCATCAAAAAAGTTTTATAGAAAAACACTCCCATCAGACTATCGGACTAAATTGTCGAGCACTTATTAAGAAAAAGTTTTATAAAAAGTTCTATAGTTTTTGTTATTGCTAGGTTAGTTTTATCTTGTTGCTAGGTTAGTTATATGGTACTGCTATGTTAGATATATCTAGTTGCTAGGCATTAAATATCAAAAGACATTAAATAATAATTAAAAATGCTTCAAATAAGATTTATAAAAACAAAACGGTTCCATCAGATCATCGTTCAAAAGACTGCAAACAAGTTTTCTTCCATCAGATCACAACAAAAGACACTAACATCAGACCAGAGAACAAAAGACACAACGATCACACTCATTACATCTTAATTCTAAATTTGATCATGTCTACTTCATTTTGCACAAGGAAGAAAGTGCAGGTTGTCCCTTCTGAGATTGCATTATCTTCAAACATTTGTCGAGCGTCGCCATTCTGCATATTTATCCCTCCATCATCCCCCTGAGCGATGTTTACCCTGTAAACTCTTCCTCCTACTTGGATACGTGCGCGGTGGTAGTGATAAAAATTACCTTCGATATGTTCTCTCCAAAAAGGCACCGGTATGGGCTACATACAAGTATAAAGTAATTTATATGTATAATATGTATTTAAATACAAACAAGTTAATTATGCAGCCAGATGAAATTTATTAAACTTACCAAACGGACACGTTAACATGTGGGGCTTAATCTTGACATTAAAAGTATGTTGTGGCAGCTGACTACAATAGTGGCGGTCAATGATTCTAATTTCATAGTCTAAGTTGTTGGTTGGTCTGAAGAGCAATTTGGAACCAAGTTCAATGTCCTCTGTAATCATGTACTCACGCCAACCGTCTACAATTGTTGTTGGGCAGCCATCAATCCTTTTTATCACAGTCTCATACGTGCGTTCTTCTAATGTATGTAAAATGCATCTCTGGGACAGATCCTCATCAGGGAAAAAGTAGTGCGATGATGGTGGAAAGGGCTGGAACATCACAACATATTTTCTTCTTTTTCAATTAAACTGTGCTAATTATATGTAACAGTGGACTATTAAAAGAAGAATTAAGAAAAAAGAAGTTTAGTTGCTAGGTTAGTTTTTTCTTTTAATAATGCACTGTTACATATAAAAAGCACACTTCAACTGAAAAAAGAATATATGTTGTGATGCTCCAGCCCTTTCCACCATCAACGCACTACTATTTCCCTGATGAGGATCTGTCCCGGAGATGCATTATACATACATTAGAAGAACGCACGTACGAGACTGTGATAAAAAGGATTGATGGCTGCCCAACAATTGTAGATGGTTGGCGTCAGTACATTGTTACAGAGGACGTTGAACTTGGTTTCTTATTGACCTTCAGACCAACCAGCAACTTAGACTATGAAATTAGAATCATTGACCGCGACGATTGTAGTCGGCTGCCACAACATACTTTCAATGTCAAGATTAAGCCCACACATGTTGAACGTGTCCGTTTGGTAAGTTTTAATAAATTTCATCTGGCTGCATAATTAACTTGTTTGTATTTAAATACGTATAATACATATAAATTACTTTATTCTTGTAGCCCATACCAGCGACTTTCTGGAGGGAACATATCGAAGGCCAATTTTATCACTACCACTGTGCACGTATCCAAGTAGGAGGGAGAGTTTACAGGGTAAACATCGCTCAGGGAGATGATGGAAGGAAAACTATGCAGAATGCCAACGCTCGACAATTGTTTGCAGAAAATGCAATCTTAGAAGGGCCAACCTGGACTTTCTTCCTTGTGCAAGATGATGTAGACATGATCAAATTTAGAATTAAGATGCAGTGAGTGTGATCGTTGTGACTGATGGAAGTGTCTTTTGTTGTGATCTGATGGAAGAAAACTTGTTTACTGTCTTTTGAACGATGGTCTTATGGAACTGTTTTGTTATAAATCTTATTTGATGCATTTTTAGTTATTATTTAATATCTTTTGATCTTTTTGATAGAAGTGTTTGTTATTTATTCTAACCTAGTAACTAGGTATATCTAACATAGCATTACGATATAACTAACCTAGCAAAAGGGTAGAACTAACCTAGCAATAACAAAAACTATCAATGCAACATGCTAGATCTAACCTTGCAGCTTCTGACAACAAACTTGGCAACTACAGACAACTAACCTAGCAACAATAGACAACTATCCTAGCGGAATGAAAGAAATAACCCAGCCACAAAAAGCAACTAACCTTGCTAGGTTAGTTGTCCGATTCTGCTAGGTTTTTTTTTTTTTTTTTTTTATTTTTTTTAAAAGGAGGATTAATACTGGTTCCCCAATTCCCCTCCAGGTGACTCGAACTGTCTGATTCTGCTAGGTTTACCTCTTTCTTGTTGCTAGGTTAGTTAACTTTAGGTGCTAATTTAGTTGTTTATTGTTGCATAGCTAGTTATCAGTAGGTGCTAGTTTAGTTGTTTATTGTTGCTAGGTTAGTTATCTGTAGCTGGTGTACAACTAAACTATCAACTGCATAGATATAACCTTGCAACAACATAAAACTAAAATTGCAAGTAAAATTATCTAGCATAGCAACATCGGACAACTAACATAGCAACTGGTTAAAACAAACCTTGCAACTAAAATTATCTAACCTAGCAACTACAGATAAGTAAGCTTGCAACAACAGATAAATAACCTAACAAACTAGATAGAGCTAAACTAGCAACATTGAAACTACTGGACTAACTTTGCAACTTTAAAAACCCCTGTTGCAAAAATTACTGGACTAACTAGATAGAGCTTTTTTTTTTTTTTTTTTNACTTTAAAAACCCCTGTTGCAAAAATTAATACAATGGTGTTCGCTTATTAGTGAAGATCTATTTTTATTTGACCTGCAGGGTGCAGGTGGACGTCCTGGCTTTGGTAGAGGCTTTGGCGGAGCACCTTCAAGTTAAAAGTGCCTTTGTTCAATCATAGTTTTTGATAGGATTGGGAGGAGTTATGTGAAAGATAACTTGTGTTTTGCGTGAGAATACAGTATTGTCTTGTGATGCAGTGGTCATTTATTTTCATTACTTTGGATTTATTTAGTGCCATGGTTGTTACCCTTGTTTGATTTTTGTTTCTCAACTTGTACAATGCAATGGATTTTTCTTTAAGCCTCATTTGATTTTATTTTTCTTCTCAATCAACTTTATTTAAAATTAACTCAATTTAACTCAAAATATAATCAAAACTGGTTCTCATTTATTTCCAATTGCCCCGTTGGTATTTCCCCATGCAAAACGAAACTTTATTTTATGAAAGTTTATATTATGTGTCGATGTTTATGTGTTTTATATTTCTCAATGACAATTAACTTTGTTTGATAAACTCAACTTAGCAAGAATCAAAGTTTAGAATACACCTAGTCAAAAACCCACCAATAGCTGAGAGGAGAAAAGAGAGCATCATATATAAAGTATCACCTAAAGTGAACACCAACAAGCTCATTGAAGGCAGCACCAAAAGGTTGAAACCAACAACTACACAAACAAACTAAGAACCAAAAACCACCACAACAAAGAACAATAAGAAACCAACTAACCACTGACACAAGACCTAGCTAGGTGATCTCCCAAGTTCTTCACAACCGTCCCCTCTGACAGTCTTTTAGCTCCAACCAGTCCTGCATTGCAGCTTTAATGATCAAGTGCTCTGGCTCCCAAACCTTATGAAAAACCCAAAAGTTGCGCGCTTTCCGCAACCACCACAATATGTGGGCGGTTAATTGTCCTGTTTTCAAAGATCTCAGAGTGATCCAAAGAGCTTATCCGCCACCACCAGGATTTGAAGTCCCCTGTGCTGTCTTGTCTGTCATCCCATGAGACTGGTGCCAGTTATCATATCCTCTTGGCTCTTCTCCATTTAAAGAAAATGTGTTCTACATTTTCTTCTTCTTTCCCACACCCCCTGCACATCACTTCCATCACTACTCCTCTCTGAAGCACAAGAAAGTTAACTAGCAGTACACCTGAAAATCATTTCCAATGAAATGTTTGATTTTTTCTTTTGGCTCTCAATTTCCAACACATCTGTCTTCTGTTCCTCTTTGTTGCAGTAAGACTCTCTGCTTTCTCCATCCCATGAGATTTTTCAGCTATAAAGTTTGCATATGAAGCTGCAACAGAAAACCTCCCTTTAGTGTCAAAATTCCACCTCCATTTGTCCTCCATCTTTGTATTCAGGGTGTTGATTTCCAAGATTCTTGCACAACCATCCTCCTTGAAATAATGCCTTAGTAGTTTCTGATTCCAGCTTCTACCATCTGCTTCCAAAAGGTCTTTAAACCAAATCACATTTTCACATAAGTCATTTCTAAGAACAGGTCTCCCTTCCCCAGCCAGTTATAGTCAAGGATTTTTGTCCTTTCACTATTCCTCACCTCAATGCTCATCCATTTTTGAAATTGGGGTAACAAGGCTTTTCAGGCACTCTAAAATAGAAGTTTTAGGGAAGTAAATATTCTTTAGGATCCTGCTTACCAACAGTTCAGGCCTTGGTAAGATCTTCCAGAGTTTCTTCAAAATGAGTGCTTGATTAAACAGTCTGATATCCTGAAACCACATACTTCACATTTCTGTTGACAAAGTTAAGTCCTTCCAAGTCTTCCAATGAATTTCCTTGTTGTGATCTTCCCCTTTGCTCCACTAGATGTTAGAACAGAACCTAGAAATGTCTTTACACAAACTCACAGGAAGTTGAAAACAAGACATGACAAAGACGGGAAGAGCATTTAGAACAACTTTAAATAGCACCTCTTTCCCTGCAATAGAGGAATAAATAACATAAAAGATAAAAGTAAGCTTAAAAATACACAGTAAAAACTGTTACTTTTGTTTCATATGAAAAATGAAAATAATGAACTATCATGTTTTCTATTGTTCTAGTCTGTTAATTATTGGCTTCAAAAAAATAACCAAAGTAATTGTAACATATAATTTTACAAAATTAAATAATAGAGTAACCTAATTAATAATTTATCAAGTATAGTAATTAAAAATTATTAAAAAAATGAAACTTTGAAACATATGCACACATATAATAATTAATTAAATATTAGAGTACTGAATCTAATAAAATAAAATAGGAAGATGAATATCGAATTATATTTTATCACATTTAGTTATATTAAATTACGATTATACATGAAAAATGTTAGTTTACAAAGTGTTTGACAAACTTAGTATCCTTGATGAACATTTTCTTGCTAGGCAAATAAAGCAAATTAAAAAGGATGTTCTATTCTCTCTATTGTTATTAATTAGTTCAATTGGTTTTATTTGTTATAATAAGTATTAGATAGTATACATCCTACTTATATTCAGGCCCGGCCCTGGGCCAGGGCAAGCTGGGCGATGGCCCAGGGCCCATTAATAAAATGGGGCCTCATGTGTATAAATACATTGCTATGCATTTATAATATATGACTTTTTATAAGGCCCAGCCCAATAAAAATTCATCTACGGGCAAGGGCAAATGAGCAAGCAATGCCTCCAATGGGCCCACCTCTTAAAGTTGAATTGTATGACAAAAATGAAGCTCTAATCTTCTTGGCCAACCGTAATATAATGCCCCAAGGGACCCCACTTCTCTCAATAATAAGTTGATTTGGATTTCTTCTTTCCACTCTTGTATTTTGACAAATAAGATTCTTATTTTTTGCCCTTCCAGTAAATTTCATTTCTAATAATAATAATAATAATAATAATAATAAATACAAATATTATTTTGTTCATTTCGGTCCTTGTTCTTCTTTGGTCATTCTCGATTTTTTTTTCTTTTATAATTTCATACCTTTAATTACCATCACCGTTTCTAGTTATTTTTAAAAGTGCCCGGAATCAAGTTGTGTTTCAATTTTCATTTATATTTCTTTTCAATTGATTCCACATACATACTTCATTATCATCATCATTTTTATTTTGTTAATAAAAGATAAATTTGCAATATATTAAGATTTTACAAGATTGAATGTAGATTGTGGGCATTATATTTATATTGTTGGACTCTAACTTGCTAACTTAGAGGATTGAATGTAGAGGGCTCTTTTACATGTGTAACGCATTTTCTGATTTTTTTTGTTACAAAATTAAAATCATATATAAACAAATTATTCAAAAAAAACAAAAAACAATGATATACATATAAACATATTAGAAAAATAAAACACAAAAATAAATCATTTATGTATATAGTAACAGTTGATTTATGGCAAAATTGCATATAATATCACGACCTTTATCGAGATTGCAAATTAATCACGACTTTTCGACTTTTGCACAGCATATCACGACCTTCATTTTCTTGCAAAACGATACACGGCCCTCATCACCTGTTCAAAAAAATCTGACGTGGCGAACAAAAATACACCTCAATTGCTGAGTTGTATTTACCATGCGATTTTTTTTTTCCACCTCACCACGAGACGACGTCGTTTCGTCCTGCGTGGTAAATCGTTTTTTTTTTTTCCACCTCATCACGAAACGACGTCGTTTCTCATTCAATTACATTTTAAAATCAAAATCAGAACCTTTTTAGAACCCTAAGTCCTTTGGTGTTCCTCGATTCTCTCTGCGCTCTCAGTGAAAAATCGCAATTCTTTCGTCAAGCACAATTTTCGGCAACCTGATTATCTTATTCTCGTTGTGCTCAGCCGACGACTTGATGCTGCAAAAATGGCGAACAGGTAGGATCGTAAACTATTTTTTTTCTTCTATTGTCGATAAATTAGGTTAGTTGTTTTGAAAAATAAGGGTTTTTTTGGGTTTAGGGTTAGGGTTTTCTTAATTATCCCATAATTAAGAATATATATTGGTTTAATTATGTTTATATGTACTTAAACCTACTTTTGCATTAATCTTCTCAATATATGCAGTGATTTATAAGTATTCACTGTTTACGGTTTCGAGATTTGTTAAGTAGCACATAATTAGGATTATACAATGGTGTAATTATGTTTACATATACTTATACCTGATTTGCATTAACCTAATTTAGTAATTATATTGTTATATATATGCAGTTGTGACTTGATGCTTTTTATAAACCACTGTGGGCAGTTTGTAAAGGTTGGCAATGAATTTGAGTATTATGGAGACGAGGTCACTTCAAGATATGGATTTGACAAAGATAGATTTGGTTATTTTGATTTATTAGAAGAAGTTCAAAAATTAGGGTACACTAAAGGAGAGAAACTGTATTTTAGGGCTAACAACAGTAGAAAGTATGTTCACATGCACAATGATGAGGGTGTCATGGAAATGCTTTCTATGATGGAACCTGGGAAGCATTATGTTCAAATATATGTTGATTCTGGTTCCACAAATGAAAGTCAAGGTGATGATAAGCAAAAAGGCATAGCAGATGTGCAACAAGCAGCTGATGATAATGTTTGTGAGGATAGCACAGATGAGGAGTATATTGTAGAAGAAAGTTCTGAATCAGATGGTCTCAGTTTAGATGAAATAGAAAGTTGTGAATTAGATGCACTTGGTCAACTTAGTGGAGAAGAGTATGATAAGCAAAAAGGCATAGCAGATGTGCAACAAGCAGCTGATGATAATGTTTGTGAGGATAGCACAGATGAGGAGTATATTGTAGAAGAAAGTTCTGAATCAGATGGTCTCAGTTTAGATGAAATAGAAAGTTGTGAATTAGATGCACTTGGTCAACTTAGTGGAGAAGAGTTGGACCAGTTTATTGATAATTTTCATGAGGACAGCACAGATGAGGAGTATGTTCCAGAAGAAGAAAGTTCAGAATCAGATGGACTGGGTGGAGATGAATTAGGAACTGATGATGAAGAATACTTTGAAGCAAGGAGAAAAAGAGCTGAATCCAAAAAAGTTGCAGATGAAGAAACTGAAAATTTCACATTATCTTCTGAAAAGGGGTGTGGTTCCACAAATGAAAGTGACTTCCAGTCTCTGAGGGAAGATCATTCTGATTATGCAGACTCAGCAGAAGAGGTTTGTTCTGATTCTTCAAGCTCAGGAGGGTTTAGTGGAGATGATGATGTCAGTCATAGGAAGAAGAAGAGAAATATGATAATGTATGATGCCAAGGTTGACCATAAGCAATTCAAGTTTGAACTTGGTATGAGGTTTGAGTCAGTCACTCAAATTAGGCATGCTATTCAAGAGTATTCCATATATAATGGTCACAATATCCAGATATGGAGACAAACTCCTAATCAGATTGAGGCAAAGTGTGTAGACTCATGTCCTTGGAAGTTGTATGCTAGCACTGTAAAGGCAGAAGGGAGAGTAGCCATCAAAACATTAATTTCAGATCACAAGTGCTCTAGGGACATGAGAACCAGACAAGCATCTGCAAAATGGATTGCAAAGGAATACCTTCAGGCATTCAGGAGAAAACCAAAAATGAAGATTGGAGACCTTGAAGAGATGATACTTGAGAAGTATGCTGTGCAACCATCCAAGTGGAAGCTGTACAGAGGCAAGTACAAAGCACTACAAATGTTGAGAGGCACAGAAGAGGAGCATTATTCATGTCTGAGGAGTTATCTTGCTGAGCTACTGAGAGTTGACAGAGAGGGTCGGTTTGAATTTCTACTTGATGAAGGTACTGTGTTCAAGGGATTTTTTGTGGGATTTAGTGCATTAAAAAAGGGGTTTTTAAGTGGGTGCAGACCAATAGTTGGTTTAGATGGAGCTTTTTTGAAGACTGTGATTGGAGGGTGTTTGTTGACTGCTGTGGGGAAGGATGCAAACAACCAGATTTATCCCATTGCATGGGCAGTGGTTGATTCTGAAAATGAGGCAAATTGGAAGTGGTTCTTGAATATTTTGTTTGAAGAGTTTGGAATCAGGGATGGACTGGGTTGGACCTTTATTAGTGACCAGCAAAAGGTAACTAAACTACCTAATATAATACATAATTTATATTTTTCATTCCTGAAATATGAAAGTTATATAACTTTTACCTTGTTCAAATGGATTGTAGGGGCTGATTAATGCAGTAAAGGATTTGGCACCATTGGCAGAGCATAGGAATTGTGCTAGACACATTTATATGAACTGGAAGAAAGAACACAAGGGTCAGACACTGAAAAACATCTTTTGGAGGACTGTCCATTGCACATTCCTTGCTGCATATAAGGAATCACTGGAGGAGATGAAAGCTGAGTGTCCAGAAGCACACAACAAGTTCACTGAGCAAGACAATTTCAAATTTTGTAAGGCCTTAATCTCAGTACATCCTAAATGTGACATGGTGCTAAATAATGTATGTGAGACCTTCAATAGCACCATTGTTAGGGCTAGGAAAAAGCCTATTGTTGAAATGCTTGAAATGATAAGAACCTATGTGATGGAAAGACAAGTTCATAAACTGAATATGGGAAGTAGTCTCAGTGATACAATTTGCCCTAGGATCAGAAAAAAACTAGAGGAAACTAAGTACAAAAGTAGGTTGTGTGTCACCAAACCTGCTCTAGGAAACAAATACCAGGTCACAGAATTTGAAGACCAATTTGTTGTTGATTTGGGAGATAGGAGTTGCACATGTAGGCAATGGGACATAAGTGGTATACCTTGTGTCCATGCATGCTCAGCTATTCACTGGTTGAAAAAGGATGCCACAGATTTTGTATCCCCTGTATATAGTTGTGAAAGGCTTATTGCATCATACTCATTCCCCATGGAGCCCCTTAATGGTAAGAGGATGTGGCCAGAGGCTCCAGGGAATCCTATCAAGCCCCCACCATTCAGAAGAATGCCAGGTAGGCCCAAGATCAATAGAAAAAAAGCACCTGAAGAAGAGGCTAAGACAAGCTCAAGGCTGAAGAGGTTTGGCTTGCAAATGACATGCCAAAAATGTTTCCAAGTTGGCCACAACAAGAAGACTTGCACCAATGACCCAGCTCCAAAACCTGCTAAGGTATATTTTGTTTTTTTTAGGTATTATATGTTTTTATAGTATCTGAATTTGTGAACAAACCTGTCAATTTCAGAGACCTAGAGGTAGGCCAAGGATGATTAGAGAAAGCACAGGGGCAGGTGGAAGTGAATCCATTGCTAAGGTAACAGTTAAATTTATTTTTTTTTTCTGTTTGACATTATATAGTTTTCAAATTTTTTTGAAATTTTATGAACTTGTTAATTTCAGAGGCCTAGAGGTAGACCAAAGAACATGAGAGAATGCACAGAGGAAAGGGAACAGTCTGGTGTAACTTCCCATGCCCTTGTAGCTAGGAAAAAGAAAGCATTGGTACTTTGATGCATTCATTTCTAATTGATTGTCTTTCATTTTCTATTGTCTGAAATATTTTGATAAATATGTTTGAAATTTAAATGACAGGTGCTTAGACAAAAAAGAGTTCAAAAGAAATCTCAGAACAAGGAATTGGAAGCTGTGGGAGCTATAGGAACTCAAGAAAGTGTTGCCAAAAAGTGACAAACATTTTGTTGTGGACATGTGGTTGTGAACAAGTTCATGTGTTTCTTTTGTAGTGAAAAGGTTGTGTTGATTAATGTGTTTATGGACATGTTGATGTGAACAAATTTTTTGGGTATTAGTTTATGTTTTTGTGGACATGTGGATGTGAAGAAATTCATGGTTGTGGACATGTGCTAGTGGTTGTGGTTGTTCAGACATTATGTTTGTAATTTGGCCTACTTTTGCAACATAATGGATCAAAATTGCTTCATATTGATAGTGTTTGTTTATGTTCTTATGTTTGATTGTATTATGGGATGGTCATGTTCTATATGGTGTTACAGGTAATACTTACTCCAGAAATTAGATCACTGAACAATGATGTATAATGGATCATGATGTTTTATTCAACAAATAATGTTCATTGAACAATGAAAATCTTGCTTATTGCAAACAAAACCACACTAACTTTGAACAACCAAAATCATATATAAACTTAGCTCATTGCAAATAGAACCTTGTTCTTGGTACAAACAAACACTACATAAACCAGCTTTGTCTAGCTAAGCATACAAAGCTACAAAAGACAACAACAAAGATAGCTAAATATTACCATCTTCTCAACAACATTGAACAACATATAAAAACAAACATAATATCCTTGTTCAAAGCTACCTAAGCATTAACTTCTTCTCATTAGACACACCAAAGAACCACATGGCTAAGAAAAACATAATGACTAAAATCAGCCACTTCTTGTCAGATTTTTTCTCTGTTGCAATTCTTTTCTGAAGTTCAGCATTTTCCATTTTCAACAGATCCAACTCATTGGCTTTCACTTCTAATCTTTCAGACAAAAGTTTCTCCATCACCATTTTGCATTTCAATTGTTCCTCCAACACTTGAACTTGACTTTTCAGCTTCAAATAACTAGCTTTCTGGAAGGGTGGGAGCTCGGGATCAAACCAACGAAAAAATTTACAATCATCATCCTGTAATGTGCAATGAACAAGAATATGAACTTCAACACACACTTCAAAATTCTGTAAGAAAAACATAAATGTGCAGATATATTAACTTCAACAGAAATACGAGCTGCTTGAATGTGCAAAAAACAGTATATCTAGCTTTGATCTCCTAGCTTTCATCTCCTACAAAAAACAGGTAGTAACTCCTAGCTAACAATAAGACCCCCATTCTTGTCTGATTTACAACATACAAACTAACAAAATTTTTTTCATCAATAAGAACCCCATTCTTGTTTGATTCCCAACATAAAACACACAAAAACAAATTACAAGCTATATTTACGAACAAATTACAAGACCTCCATCCTTATGTGAATCCTCAGAAAATACAAGCTATATTTTACACTTCACTTACCATTCGATATTTGCACCGGTAGTACCTCCTAGCCGGATTCAGATCAGTATGAGAGGTGAGAAGATCGGGCTCTTCTAAATGTCGACATGTTAATTTCGGAATTGCTGAAGTCGGGAATGTTGCTGCCGAACTTGTCCTCCTATATGAGTTGGAATCAGTGGACATAGTGTCGAAGTTGTCTTCTTAACAGAGCAACCGTCCCAATTTCTTCTATTGTTCTTCCTCAGAGCATTTCTAGGATTCTTCCTTCACTCGTCAAATTAGGGTTCTAAAAAGGTTCTGATTTTGATTTTAAAATGTAATTGAATGAGAAACGACGTCGTTTCGTGATGAGGTGGAAAAAAAAAAAAACGATTTACCACGCAGGACGAAACGACGTCGTCTCATGGTGAGGTGGAAAAAAAAAATCGCATGGTAAATACAACTCAGCAATTGAGGTGTATTTTTGTTCGCCACGTCAGATTTTTTTGAACAGGTGATGAGGGCCGTGTATCGTTTTGCAAGAAAATGAAGGTCGTGATATTCTGTGCAAAAGTCGAAAAGTCGTGATTAATTTGCAATCTCGATAAAGGTCGTGATATTATATGCAATTTTGCCGTTGATTTATTTACAATTAAAAAGAAAATTTTCATAAATTTAAGAATAAAAAAATTATAGGATGTATAATTTCTAAAGATAGATTGGGGGCATTAATTTTATATTCGGCCCGGGGCCCAAAATTATCCCGGGCCGGCTCTGCTGTATGTGCTCGGTCTTGAGCCTTGTGGTGTTGGTGAAAATTTGAAGAAACGTTTGTTTATTGTTTGGGGCACGTCGAACTATAATTTGATGGCTAAAAGTTCTATCTAGTATCTAGTATCAAATGAAGGTAAGTTTGGAAACTTCTTATTTCCCAAAAGTATTAATTTTTTCAAAAGTATGACCATCTCATGTAAGACTCACGAGAGACGATCTTACAGTAGACCTACTTGTTCTCCATTAGCAGTATGACTTGTCTTGTGTTTCGTGCAGTTTGTGTACTGAAATTCAAAAGACTATTAATAATTCGGAATTCTTGTGTTTAGATTCCCGTTGATGGCGGATGAAGAAGGGAAAGAAAATGCTCCCAAAGAGTGGGAAGTCGTGTCACTCACTGCATCAGCATATGCTGCTGCCCCTTGGACCCAAAGAGCTCGACCCGACCCAAGATAACCCAGATAAGTTAGACTCAAAGCCCGAGGCTGAAAGTTCTAGCCCCTTGTTCATGTCCAGACACTTTGTCTTTCCTCCTAGCCAGCACGAAAATTTGCCCCTCGAACTTGAATTAATTGTTTCTTAGTTGGATGGAGAAGGAGATGTTGAATCAGAAATGATGACGATGAAGATCCCCATTTTTATGATAAAGATGTGACGTTTGAGAAAGCACAGGGCATTTACAGCTATGAGAAGGGGCTTAGTAACGTGGAGGATGAGGGGACTAGTGATTCGGATTATCCTCCCGATAGTGCCTTGGATTCGGGCCCGCAAGATATAAAGAAGCCATCGGAGGAAGACGAACATCCAGAAGAAATCCACAAGAACTGAATTGTAAGACAACACATGTAACTTCCAATATAGCACCCAAATGATTCTTGACCACTTCCATTATGATTGTTGTCAACCCGGACAAAATGTGTAGATGATACTTGGTGATCAAAAACTCGAAAATAGCATTTATCATGAATAGTAGGCTATGGTGGTAAATAATGATGAAGGCTGCCTTCATTCAATTCAGCACATCTATACTTACCGACACAATCGATAACATCCACGCATCTATTATCAAACATACACAAAAATTTGGCAAATACGTCCAATTCTTACACATTGCGGCTACCATCGTTGAAATCCACACACAACTTTCCATCCTTCATCAATGTGATTATCATCTTGGGGTGTGTGTGATTCCAAAGATGGTGGCCGCAATGTGTAAGAATCGGACGTATTTACCAATTTTTTTTGTACTTTTGATAATAGATGCATGGATGTTATCGGTTGTGTCGGTAAGTGTAGATGTGCTGAGTTGGATGAAGTCAGCCTTCATCATTATTTACCACCATAGCCTACTATTCATGATAAATGCTATTTTCGGGTTTTTGATCACCAAGTATCAGCTACAAAATACACATTTTGTCTGAGTTGACAGCAATCATAATGGAAGTAGTCAAGAATCATTTGGGTGCTACATTGGAAGTTACATGTGTTGTCTTGCTTGTGCTGCAGTAGATTTACATTGAGAGGCGCCGTGCCTCGATCGACGAGCTCGTCCACGACCCTGGAGTTTTGTTCGTCGACGAGCGACTTTCGACTTCCGGCCTCGACTCCTCCGCCCTCCACGTTGTCTCCGGTCGGCCGCCGTGGCGGCCGAAAAAACCTTCGTCCTCACCGTCCACCAGTCGGGCTCTCGAATCCTCGACAACCTAATCCTCGTCTCGAACTGGCTCGTCGTTCATCAAGGCCCGCTCGAGTCCGTCTCTGCCCCGCCGGCCTCGTCATCCCCCTGCGCCACGTAAACATCCTCGAGTTCTCCATCGAAATCGAAACCGACACTCTATCATCATCTCACCAACAAACGATGATGACGATCGAGCGTCGGCCCGTACTCGCGGGCCCCACGATGAATTTCTACGCAAACTCCCGGCTCGACGAGATGCTCGTGCTCGGACACTGGTTCCGGAAGAACATATTTCGGGCGAGGGAGCTCTTCGAGGCGCGGGCCGTTCAAGCGGCCGTCGTGGGGTGCGCGCTAGGGACCGTGTACATGAACGCATGGGAAAAAAACTCAGGAGTACTCCTCGAGACGCGGCTCGGGTTCTTCACGTTCACGTTAAGCTACCTGCTGACGTCATCAACCGAGGCGCTACCGATATTCCTACGGGAGAGGAAGGTGCTTGAGCGGGAGGTCTCATCCGGAGCGTACTGAGTCTCGTCCTACGTGGTGGCCAACGCGCTCGTATTCGCTCCTTTTCTTTTACTGGTCGGGTTGTTTACAGCGTGCCCGTTTATTGGCTTGTCGGGCTCAGGCGGGACGTGGACGGGTTCGTCTACTTCGCGCTGGTCGTGGGGGCGGTGGTGATGGCGTCGAACTCGTTCACGGCGTGCTTTAGCATGCTTGTACCGGATTTCATTGTGGGGTCGAGCGTTATAGCCGGGCTGATGGGCTCGTTTTTTCCTGTTCTTGGGGTATTTTGTGGCGAGGGAGGATATGCAGAGGTACTGGGTTGTGATGCACTATTTGAGCCTTTTCAGGTACCCGTTCGAGAGCATGGTGATGAATGAATATGGCGGGAACTGGTGCATGGAGTATGTGGGGGTGGAGTGTGTGTTGTATGGGGAAGAGTATTTGAGGGAGAAGGGTATCATTTGTTTTCTCATTTTGTGGCGGAAAGGGTGTGGGGCGAGGAAAGGAACAAGGTATGTTCAACTAAAAACTCTTTTAAATTAGAACCCCTAATCGTATAATCAGAAGGAGAAGGAGACGACTCGAAAGGCCAACGTGCTTCATGTGACAAGGCAAAGGCAAAATATTCTCAGAAGTTCTTGAGGTAATTTTCAAGGATGTCGTTATCTTCAGATCTTAACCATGTTCCAAAATTCTATAATAATTCTAGTCATCATCTATCTATAGTTATATGGTCATGTTATATTTTTTGTTCGGGAATATGTGATCCTTTTATTTCTTTTTCTTGAAATTTGATTTTAAATCACTGTAAATTTGTTCTTCATGGTGATTAAGAGTTTTTAGTTATTCACTCAAGTTTAAAGTTTAGATGCTTGTTTGTGTTTGTGAAATCTAAGTGGTCACTATGTATTATAAGTGTTCAGTGAATAAGAGCATTAGATTATACTGAAGGAATTAAATTTGAAGGCAGAGCTAAATAAGAATATTAGATTAGTCTTCGATTTATTTTTTTTTCTGAAAGCTGAGTTGAATGAGAAGCTGGCAAGGATTTATGAAGTTAAAGATCAGAAGTCATCCTTTTATTCAAGTTCATGACATTCTTTGGTGGGGGCAAATCTACATGCTTTGGCTTGATCTATGATTCTATTGATTCAAGTTCATGGCATTCTTTCATGGGGGCATATCTACATGCTTTGGCTTGATCTATGATTCTATTGAGAATACAGAGATATATGGTCCAAGATAAGGGTAGTTAGCTAGTAATCCCTATTAATATTTTTTTACTCTATGTGAAATTTGATTATTAGTATGATTATTTCCAATATAGTTTGTCATGGTATCTTATAGTAACATTTTTAATGCTTATATGATACTCCAAGGAGTCTTCTTTGGATTTGTTTTCTCCTTTTAATTTTGTGTATAATGTCAAGAAGTTGCTATACTTAATGGCAGAATTCGAAACATCAAAAGTTTTTGGGGTATCTGAAGTATGAACGATATGGATCTTTATTGTTCTAGCTTCTTCAAATTTACATAATTTTTTATCATCAATTGGGTTGTACTCATGCTATTTATTTCTTCAAATTTCTGTTAGTGTTATATACTGAAAGCTTGGCTTTGCATGTTATTACACATTTACCCTTTATGAATGAGAATCATGTTAGATTAAACAAGTTCTACGTTCTGTTGTTCTGCACTTAGATAGGGTGGGTCGTCATCGGGCGAACCGAAGATCACTCTGTCAGTCACTTGCGAACAAGAATAGTTGTTCACAACCTAGATGGACATGAACACCCCATCCGAACGGTTGTAGTGTCAACTGTACAGTTTGTCTTGACTGATTAGTTGCACTAGTACATTTATGTATTGAACAGGATCCCAGAGAGGAGAAGTTCATTTTATACTGATCGTCGTAAATGAACTAGGCCTCGGTTAATTACTGCGTTCTCTTAACCCGTAAGATATTAAACAGGCAGATATATATAATATATATTACTTTGATTCACATGGGTGAGGTTCAGTTCGCTGGATTAATATTCCTACTGTTTTGGGTAATATTATTATATATAGGATGTGCTGTTAGGATATTTACGGTCACCATGTGCGTTAGTTTGATGATGTCCCCGGAGTGAGTTCATGAAGGATTGTTATGCTAAACCCTGCAGGTGGATTAAATTCCGGCATAATAAGAATGTGATGAACGAGCGCTAGCTTCGGTGAAATAATAATAAATTAATTAATTCTTGATTGTCAGTAATCGAATTAATTAATGGACATTATATCTTAAACGTGGGGAGGTAAATCGAGTAATTATTATTGGAGTCTCAAATGTAATTTGGGCTAGGGAAAGGGAGTGCAATAATATAATGTTGGTGGCCCATTAATATTATTTAATTAATTAGAGGAGTGGGTTTGGCCCACAGTTAGTCTAATTAATTAAGGAGCCCTTTTCCTAATCTCCTTAGGGTCCCTACTGTAGCTCTATATATACATCATTAAGCTCATGAGAAGAGAATAGAAGTCTCATTCTCACGTGAAACCATCTCTCTCTCTAGATCTCATTCGAGCTTTATCTTCTTCTTGTTGCTCCACTGGTACAAGTTGAAGAAGGGTGTATTGAGTAATACAGTAGAAGATCTGTAGGTAAACCGAGACGAAATTGATTTTGACCTACAGAACTAACCGGAAGTCCGATTGAGACGTACAGTATACCCAGACGACCGTCTCGACGAGAGCTTTCCATCGCCGCCGACGTCGCCGGAATCCGACGCCGCACGCGCCCTCACGCGCCGCCGGAAGGTGTCTGGCAGCAAAATTTCGTTTTGATCTGTTTGCATCCGTTTGATCCAGTTTTGATCTGATCTTGTTCGTGCAACCCAAGACGCGTGTTGCGGTCAATCAATTGCGGTCAACCGTTCGTGGTCAACCAGATCTACATAAATTTTAAGCCGTAAGTTCTCTACGTCAAACCTTTAGATCCGCTGCGCATAGGTTTACGTTTGCTATTGAATTCGTGATTTGTACATAACGAGATCCTCACAGATCCCAACAAGTGGTATCAGAGCACTTGGTTAATTCGTTTTGTACAAAGTTCGAATTTTTACGGCTTTATTTGACAAGATGTGTTCAAACGCAGCCATATATTGGATTATATTTGCATAACTCGGTTTTGCAGGAAAATAGTTAATCCACTATTATGGCCGATTATGTGTTTGATGAATGTTGTTGAATGTGATGTATGGTTTTAAATTTGTTTTTAAAGCCTCGGGCATGTCGAGGAATTTATGGATGAATGTTTGTAATAATTATTCGCCCGGGGGTTGACCGGATAGATTTAATTATTTGTTTAGAAAACATGTACATCCATTCGTTGGATCTAGGATCGAATTATGTAATTTTGTAAATTATATTTTTCGTGTTGTGATCGTGTGTTGATAACCGGGAGATCACAAGAGATCAACGAGCCTCGAAGAATTAAAAAAAAAAAAAAAAAACGGCGCGTTTTTCCGACCACTGGTGGCGGCGGCCGGCGGCCGGGCGGCAGCCAGGCGGCAGTCGGCGGTTGGCTGCAGGAGGTGGAGAGGTTTTGCCTTCTTGTCCAAGCAGTACAAGATCAACCAGGATTCTACTGCTTAAAGGAGTTCCAGTTGAACAGGGAAAAGAACTGTCACAGTTTCCTTGTTTAAGGAGACTCAATATTTAATGGCCATAATAGTGGATTTATTTATTTATTTAATTAAATTTATTATGCCATTAAATTATTATTTATGCATGTTAATTAATTATGTTCTTGCATGGGATTAATTTAGTATTGCAAGATTAATTATGCATGTTAATTAATTATGTGATGCATAGGATTAATTTAGAATTGTGTCAATAAATTATGCATGTAATTAATTATGTTCTGGCATGGATTAATTTAGAATTGCATAAATTATTGAACATGTTAATTAATTATTGCATTGACATAGATTAATTTAGAATTGCATGAATTAATATGCATGTTAATTAATTATTGCATTAACATAGATTAATTTGGAATTGTATAAATAGTTAAAAATCCTCATTAAATTATACTAAGTTTGAGAAGGGATTTTAAATTAAAGTTAATTGTAAAATTCCTAAGGCCTCCATTTCTAATTTGTCGGTAAATCAATTAATTGCGGCAATGGGCTCCCCCACGGGTGACATTGCTAAAATTGGTTGTAGGAAATTACCAGGACAAATTTCTAAAATTAGACGGTTAGAGGGAATCTTAAGAGAACGCACGGGCCTCCCCACGGGGGACGTGTAATCAATTTTGACAACCTCAGAATCGAGAAATGGGATTCACTTAGAATGCGACTTATCTATAAACTCCCCACGGGGTCCCTGGATTTATTGCATGGCCAAATGGAGACCGACTATTAATTTCGTTAGTCATGAATGTGGTTTTGACTTATGGAAATTAATGGGCCCTTGAAAAGTCCTTCTCTTACAAAATGCGAGTTTGTAGGGCGACCCACGTAGCATACATTCTCACGAGGTGTAATAGATGTCGGTGAATTTAAGTTAATATTGTTTTGAGGATCTCAATATTGACAGTTAAATTCAAAAGTGTTTAATCTGTAAAATTTATTTGCATGATTCTCAGGATATTCATCATGTCGTTCAATCCGTTGTCTGTCATTCTAAAAGAAAATCAGCTTACTGGTCCTAATTACATTGATTGGAAGAGGAACTTAGACATAGTGTTGACTGCTGAGGGTTATAAGTTTGCTATCACTGATGCTTGCCCGGCGGTGCCGGCGGCTGATGCTCCTGAGCAGGAGAAAGAGGAGTATGCTCGGTGGAAGAAGGCTGATGAGATGGCGAAGTGTTACATTCTGGCTTCTATGTCGAATGTTCTTCAACATCAGCATCAGTCTAAGGACACTGCAGCAGATATACTTCTCAATCTCAGGGATCTGTTCGGACATCAGTCTAGGGCTGCTAGGCAAGAGGCTTTGAGTGCTCTGATGAGTACGCGCATGGCCGAGGGCACACCCGTAAGGGAGCACGCTCTCAGGGTTATGGCGCAGCTCAATGAGCTTGAGGTTATGGGAGGTTATATTGACGGGGAAACCCAGGTTGATATTATGCTCCAATCTCTGCCGAAGAGCTTTGATCAGTTCCGGTTGAACTACAACATGCACAAGATGCATATGGCTCTTCCAGAACTGCTTGCAGAGCTTCAGTCGGCGGAGGCCTTATTCACTCAAGCACCTCAGGTGCTAGTCGCCGAGCAGGCTGGACCTTCCAGGCCTCACAAGGGCAGGAAGAGAAAGAAGTCTGCAGGAAAGGCGAAGGCACAGGATGCTCCGGTTTACCCACGACCGACCCCTCAGGCTGTGGCAAAGAAACCGAAAGGAAGATGCCACAAGTGCAATAAGTCAGGACACTGGAAGGTCGATTGCCCTCTCCTCAAGAAAGGTAACTCTCTCGTTAATGTCGTAGAAACATGTTTAGCGGTTGTATCTACCAGAACCTGGTGTGTAGATACTGGAGCCACTGATCATGTCTGCAATTCTTTGCAGGGGTTCCAGGAAACCAAGCGACTTAGGGAGGGAGAGATCACCGTCTACATGGGCAATGCTACGAAAGTGGCGGCTGTTGCAGTGGGAGACGTTACTTTATCGTTCGATAGTAGTAGTTTGGTTTTGAGAAATTGCCTTTATGTTCCTAGTTTTAGAAAGAACCTTGTTTCAGTTTCTAAACTCGTTATGGATGGTTTTTCAGTTTCGTTTGATGACATGGTTATTATTCGTTTTGAAAATCGTTTCATATGTTGTGGTTCATTAGTTGGCAATTTATATGTTCTCAAACCGAACTCTCCCACAGTGCAACATAATGAATTGAATAATGTCATAACTACATCTAATAAGAGGAAGGAGTCTTCGCAGATGAATCAAGCATATCTGTGGCACCTTAGACTTGGACACATCAACCTTAGGAGGATTCAAAAGTTAGTGGCCAGTGGACATCTCGGTCCATTGGAAGAGCACTATCCAACTTGCGAATCATGCCTGGAAGGTAAGATGGCCAAGAGGCCGTTTACGGCAAAGGGGTATAGGAGCCAAGAAGTGCTAGGATTGATTCATTCTGATTTGTGTGGTCCTATGTCGATCCAGGCTAGAGGAGGTTTCGAGTACTATGTGTCTTTCATAGATGATTACTCGAGATTTGGGTACGTTTATCTGTTGCACCGCAAGTCCGAATGCTTTGAGAAATTCAAGGAGTATCGGGCAGTTGTGGAGAAGCTTCATGGTAAATGTATCAAGTCACTTCGTTCTGATCGAGGTGGCGAATACCTTTTTGGAGAGTTCAGGACATACTTATCGGAAGCTGGGATTGAATCCCAACTGACTGCACCCGGCACGCCCCAGCAGAATGGGGTTGCAGAGCGAAGAAATAGGACTCTTATGGAGATGGTTAGGTCTATGATGAGTTATTCGAGGTTACCAGATTCGTTCTGGGGTTTGGCATTGGAAACGGCATCGTATATTCTGAACATGGTTCCGTCGAAGTCAGTTGACACTACCCCTTATGAGATGTGGAAAGGGCGCAAGCCCAGTTTCTCACAGTTTCGAGTTTGGGGTAGTCCTGCACACGTGTTAGTGCAGGAACCTGGCAAGTTGGAGAAACGTTCGGAAGCACGAGTTTTCGTAGGCTATCCCAAGGAAACGAAAGGTGGATTATTTTATAGTCCCGGGGATCAGAAGGTGATCGTTTCGACGAACGCTAGATTCTTGGAAGAAGACTATATTATGAATCATAAGCCCGCGAGTAGACTAGTCTTAGAGGAGTTAAGGGGTGAAAGCGATGGTTCCCCACCGAGTGCGCAAGTAGATACATCACATAATACTGCAACACGACACACTGAGAGTGTACCAGTGCAGACAGTGCCTCGTCGCAGTATGCAATAACTTTATTGGAACTAAAGGATTGGTGCATCAAACATTTTTTAGTTTCGTTGTTATACATTGATTTGAGTTTTAATGGCTGAATGCCGCTCTTAGTCAATATGCTTTAATCATAAGTTAGAAAATAAATAAAAATAATAAATTATGTTGATATCTTTAAAAGTAATTCTAAATGTTAACCGTTAATTAAAAATAGTCAATAAATTTTATTGATGTCCTTAAAAGTAATTCTACATGTTAACAGCTAATTAAAAATAGTCAATTTTACCAAACATTATTTTACAAACCGTTAATACAACCAACTAGTCAAAATATCTAACATTATTCGCTGGTGAAAGTAGCTAATGTAATCCGCTAACAGCTAACCGCTGATTACCAAATAAGGCCATAATTATAATACATTTCATCATCTCACGTTGTGTAACATTTTTTTTCCTATCTAGTTATTTTTTAAATAAATAAAAACATCTTAAGAAAATAAATAAAAACATTGTAATATAAAAAAAAATAAAAAAAAGAACCACGTTATTTATTAAAATATAAAAATTATAAATAAAAAATATCTGAATATAAATACAAAGTAGAACAAGATGAAAAAAACTTTAAACTGTCCCGGCCACGTATTAAAAAAAATGAGATATGAGTAGAAATTTAATTATTATTTTTTCTATTTTCTCAAGCTTTACTATTTTTTTTTCAAAGTCGTATCATCATCTATCATGAAAAGTACAACAGTATGAACTTTATTGTTGATGACGGGTGTTACCAAAGTAATTAAGTGCATATGAGCTAATTATGAAAACGAGCTAATAGCCTAATATACACGATAAGACGATAAGAGAGATCGCCAAATAAACAAGAGGTCGGCGTAACAAAGTAATTAAGAGGAAAATCTATTTTTGATTGAATGTACTTGAAAGCCTATTTTGTTGTTGTTGACGGACGTTTCCGGTCAACGGTTAAAAAAGGTAAAAAATGAAAAAGGAATAACGTAAAGACGAGGAAATGCGGTTTGAATGCGGTTTTATTGATAGATCGCGAGGTCGGCCTCTCGTACGAGGTCGGCACTTGCAATGTCCTTACAAATTGTTACAGTATAATTACACGACTTTTAGAGAGAGAAAGTAGAGAGAGATTGCTTTTACAGTTGAGGTTCAACAACCCAAAATAAATGAGAAGGGTTGCTATTTATAGTAGCCTTAAATGTGGCACTGTTCAGGTACTGTTCATCAGTCTTGTCGTACAGTGTTCCTGCAGGACAGTCCGGCGCCTCCCTGACAGCATTAAATGCGATTTGAGGTTTTCCTCATCATTAGGTGACAGGCATTTAATGCTGGCAGGCTTTATGTCTTAGCTAAGAGGAGTAGGTCAGCAGGCTATGATGTCCCATCCATTTAGCCAATGATTGCCCTCCAAGTGGCACTATTATACCGTTACAGAGGTCGGCATTCTCCGTTGTAGAGGTCCGCTCTGGGACCCCAAGTCGGCACCTCGGCATCTTACCTTCGTCTGTTCCCCCGGTCCCGGGGAATCTTTCTTTCAGTCCGTCATTTGTCAGCCCGGCACCCGCGGTGTCGTAATCGAAAATACCGAACTGGCGAATGGTCTCACGGCGATGCCAGGGTCAAAAAGTTTTTCGGTCCAGCTCGGCGCTCTATGGGTGGACCGGATCTCTGGTTCGGCTCTCGGAATTGCGTGGTCCGGTTCAGTCTCATGGGCGGACTCGGATGTCAACATACAGGCCCCCGGGCTCGGAGAGGGTGCGCTTCGGCATCCTCTGTGAGGCCGTTATCCTTAGAATACATTTGGGGTCGGCACATGACCTGGACTTGAGCAAATCGCAACCACAATTTACCCGTTATCTTCTGATCTGAATTGACGTCCCATTTAATGCGTTGTGGCCGTTGTGCTTCCTGTCGGTTACGAAAAGGCGTGCCGGTTCAGAGCCTTTACACGTGTCGCCCATTTATGGGCGCTCTCCAAACGTCGTGTCGCTTCGTCGAAGCGGTGACTTTTGGGGCGCGTGGCTTTCACGCGGCCGTTCATGAACCGTCGGATCGTTTCGCCCCCCACCGTTGGATCGTGTCCTTTAATTTCGAATTTCAAACGTTTTGCCACGTGGAATGCTGTGATTGGCTTTCGATTCATATATATATATCCGTCGTCTTCCTTGGGAAGCTTTTACGAGTTTTCGAGATTTTCGAGCAATCAAATCTTTTGAGCAGTCGTATTTCCGAGCAAGATTTCAGTGCGATTTTCGAGGATTTCGCGAGCTTCTTGGAGATCTCTACACCGGTAATTCTATTTTTCTCGAAACCTTCTTGTTTAATTTCGATTATGTCGAATTCGTCTGAGCACGCGGCGAACCTTTCCGCCGGAGACGGCGGGTTTACGGTGGAGGAGACTGGAGAGCTAGTTGTTTACTCTCCTCCGACGACCGGCGCACTGCAGCCCCTTCGAGTAACTCCGATCTCCGCCGTCCGTGTGACGTCAGCGACGGCGGCGGCGGACCAACGTGTCCAGGGACATTCGGACTTCCCTACCATCGAGATCATCGACCTCGGCTCCGGCCAGTCTGACGCTGAGGAGGTCGAGAAGGAGACCGACACCATCTCTCCCGGCGAATCTGATGTTGACGCCGAGCTGGTGGAAGAGACGCTCCGAGGCGACACCTATGGGCGAGAACGTGTTCCCATGGCGCGCGAGGATGCCAAAACCGACGCCGCCGTCGAAGCCGCCACCACAGCTCCTCTGGGGTGTTGGTGCCGCCCTCCGCGGGTGTGGCCTTCTACCGCCTCGATTACCGCGTGGACGACCCCCTCGGTGCTGACGGATCTCGATCTGGCCAAACTGAGGGGTAGGGCCAGCTTTGGCGCCGGGGTGAGAATTTTCGCCCCTTATGCCGGCGAGCGAATACACTGTCCGCCGCCGGGTTGCGTTGGCGTTTATCGGTCGAGTATTTTGCTCGGCCTCCGATTTCCGCTGCCCGGGGCTTTGAACGACATCCTTAGTCACCTCGGCATCGGATTTAGCCAGCTCATCCCGACGGTATTTGCTCGGCTCGTCGGCCTTATCGTCCTGTTCCGCCAGCAAGGGTGGCCGGATCCCACAAGTGCCGACGTGGGATCTCTATTCGTCTTTAAAAAGTCCGGGGAGACCGGCAATTACTACAACTCCGTCGCCCCGGGCGTGGACAAGTCATTGATCCACAAGGTCCCGGAATCGCTGCACGGCTATATGCCGGAGTGGTTCTGGGTTGGCGGCGAATGGAGGACGCCCAACGCGACTCGGCACCCTTCTACCGAATTTATTTCTGGCCCTTGTAAGTGTTTTATTTATCCCGCTTTTACCCTTCTGATTTACGGCTTTTCTATGCTAACAGGTCGGTGTTTGCCTTTCAGTCCACAACCCCCATATTGTGCCGAGCGACGAGCTGGTTGCGAAGGTCGAAACTCTGCTCGGGCTTGCCGCAGAGAAGCGCAACTACCGAAATCTCGTTGCGGAAGAGAACCTGATCCAGCACGACCTGTGCCCCGAATACAACAGCAAGCACTTCGAACCCGGTACTTCTACTTCACTTCTTATTTCTGCGCATGAGTACCTTCACGTTTATTCTCACCCTTGCATTTTGTCATCGTTCGACAGTGTACTATCCCCTCCACCGTGAGTGCGGGTTTGGTTCGGTGAAGGAAGCGAACAAGTACGCGCGCGCGCATCCAAGCTCCTTAAAAAATCGAAAGATGGCCAGCCGCATGGACTTCCTGACAAGGCAGTCGAAGAAGAAGACCTCGGCGTCGAGTTCGGCGGGAACCTCGGACCCTGCCCCGCCGAAACCGACCCCCAAAGTCGCGACTTCCCGGGAGGCTGCTGTGGCTGCCAGTTCGGCCCCGACTGTTCCCGCACCCGTTCCCGCAGGCGGGAGGAGGGGCCGGTCCAGTGCCTCTGAGACCGGCGCCGACCAAGGCCGAGGTGCGGCCAATCAGGGCGGGCCCGCTCGTCAGAGGAAGCGCCGGATCCTTGCAGAGGAGCCGGAGGAGCCGGAGGAGCCCGCGGAGGGTGATGCCGGGGTGACGGACAGCTTCCCGCCATCTCCGAAGAAGAAGAAAGTCTCAGAGGTCCCGGGAGCCGCCACCGCGAATGAGAGGTCGGCCTTTGTCCACCAGGACGGCTCCTCGTCTTATATACCGGTGGATCCGAGCCTCAAGGCCAGTCTCTCCAAGAGCCTTGAGCGGTTCCCGGACCAGTGGTTCATTGATTCCACGGCGGCAGTCCCGCTCGACTTGCCTAACCCCTACCATCTGCCAGGGGAGGTGATGTCCGCGGCGCAGGCCGTGATGGCTTCCTGGACGCCAACTGCCGAGACGGCCGTGACCATGCTTTCGCCGACGCAACTTATCCATCATTCGGTGGCGTCCATGGGTCGGACCATGGTCGAGCTGGTCCACGCCGCCGTGGCCATGCAGAAGGAAGTCGTCGCCCGAGATAAGGCCGAGGAGGACCTGGCCACCGCCAAGGGTCGGATCAGCGAGCTGAAGGACGAGGTCAAGAAGGTCTCGTCTCTGGAGAACGAGCTGGTCCTCCAGCGCGGCGCCGTCTCCGTGGCGGAGAGGGCGGCTTCCAAGGCCGCCGAGGATTTGGCTCGAGAGAGGGCAGCGTGGGCCCTGCAGAGGGAGGAGATGGAGATGAGAATGGCCACCGAGCTGTCCGAGAGCGAGAAGCGCCGTGCCGACGAAGTTCACGGGTTGGAGGAAAGGCACAAAGCCGACCTCGTCCGTCTCGCCGAACTGCACGCGGCCGAGATCACCGAGCTAAAGAGGAAACATGAGGAGGAGGCTACCGAGCTGGCGAACTACGGGAAGAGGTTGACCTCCCAGCTCACCCTCTTGAAGGAGGCCGCCAAGCAGATTGACGGTGAACCCATTGCTCTCCCCCCGCCGGCAACCTTTGCCGAGGTCCAAGCTCAGTACTTTGAAGAGACAAGGGAGAGCATGGACATGGCGGCGGCCTTCAACCTCTACTGGCTGTTTCAGAGGCTGGACGCCGGTGTGCTCTCGCTCGAAGACTTCCGGGCCATTCTCTCCGAGAAGGCAGGTAGGCACGACCTGGACTTTGAAGGCCAGGTTTGCGAGGTTGACCCCGACGAGGCCACGGTGGTCCGGAGGCTCCGGGGCTGGGAAGACGACATCATCGTCGGCTTCGGGAAGTTCGGCGCCGTCCCGACCCTGGAGACATGGAAGCTGGCCGCCGGGGAGCTTCTGCCGGCGTATAAGCCGTTTGCCCCCGAGCCGGAGCCCGAGTCCCGGCCGAGACGCGGGGTCGTTCTTTCGGTGATTGCCGAGATGGAGGAGGCGGAGAAGGTAGCTGCGGCGGCGAAGGCGGCTGCAGACGCCGAGGCTGGGGTCGGCACCTCTGGGACGAAGGAGGCGGATGTCGAGGAAACGGCCGCGGCCGAAGCTGAGGTCGAGGCCGTGGGGGTGGACGCCGAGGCCGCCCCCTGAGGATTTCCCGGCCTGCATGCCGCGGTATTTCGGCCGCCTGTGGCCCGTTCTTTTGAGAATATGTATTGAATATTTATATTTCCCTTGAAAGCTTTGTTTTGGAAGACTTTTATGTTTGATTAGATATTGTTATTTAGTCGTTTTGAAAACTTTGTTTTGGGCTTGGTGCCGCACCGCGTGATTACTTACATTTTGCGTTGAATGAATGTGTTTGCGTGTTTTTCTGCAAGTATAGGCTTAGTGCCGTGTTTTTCGAGATCGGCACTTTTCCTTTTTCTTACGCGGCCGAGTCCGGGATTGGCCTCGGCTCCTTATATTTGTTTTGTATATTTTGTTCCTTACGTTGGCGCAGTGGCCTCACCGAGCTACTTTGCCGAGCCCGGCTCGTGCCGACCAGGCCATCGTACTGACCCGATCTGCACATAATTACGTGGCAGCTTACCTGACCGGTCTCGCGCTTGGACTCGGTAGTATTATTGGCCTGACTGGACTTCCTAGTTGAGTCCAGCTAGTGTCGACCCGGTCATCGTACTGATCCGGGCCTGCACTTCGTTCCTTACATTAATTACGCCGCTTCGACTCGATCTGTACTTAAGGTAGGAGCGAAATTACAAGGTAAGGAACAGAAAACATAAATTTTTACAAGCTTCATCAATTTTTTACAAGAGTAATGTTACAAAAGAGAAAATACAACGTTGTCCTAGACCTATTGATAAAATTTTTTCAAAAAGGCCGCATTCCACGGGTATTGGTGGGGGGTGCCGTCCAGGTGCTCGAGACGGTAGGCCCCATGCGGGAGGGCTTCGCTGATTTTGTAGGGCCCTTCCCATTTTGGTTTTAGCGGTCCGGGGTCAGGCCCCGTTACCCTCTTCAGCACTAAGTCGCCGACCTGGTAGGAGCGGGATTTAACTTGAGAATTGATGTATCTCTCACTTCGTCTCTTGTACGCCGCGTTTCTGAGCTCGGCCTGTGACCGATGCTCATCTATCAGGTCGAGACTTGCTCTCAACAGCTCGGAATTAGACTCCTCTTCGAAGTTGGTTACTCGAAAGGTTGGAGCGCCGAGCTCGACAGGTACCATTGCTTCTGTCCCGTATGCTAGGGAAAACGGCGTCTCTCCCGTAGATGATCTCGCTGTCGTGCGGTACGACCAGAGTACGTTTGGGAGTTCTTCCGGCCAGACCCCCTTCGCGGCTTCAAGACGGACCTTGAGCCCGTGCTTGATGATTTTGTTCACTGCTTCCACTTGGCCATTGGACTGGGGGTGGTAAGGTGTCGAGAAGAAATGCTTGATGTTATGCTCTTCGCAAAATGCCTCTAGCTTCTTCCCCTCGAACTGTCTCCCGTTGTCAGTGATTATGGAGTTCGGCACCCCGAAGCGGCATATGATTGACTTCCACAGGAAGTCGATCATCCTCTGTTCGGTGATGGTAGCGAGTGGTTCGGCTTCAGCCCATTTCGTGAAGTAGTCCACGGCGACGACCGCGTACTTCACTCCGCCTCTTCCGGTGGGTAGGGGGCCGATCAGATCGACGCCCCACTTTGCGAACGGCCACGGGCTACATATCGACTTCAAGGGTTGCGAAGGTTGGACGGTGTTTGGCGCGAACGTCTGGCACTTTGCGCATCTCCGAGCCATGTCCAAGGCGTCTTTCTTCAGGCTGGGCCAGTAATATCCTTGCCTGAGGACTTTGTGGCCGAGGGCGTAACCGCCGGAGTGGTTTCCGCATACACCTTCATGAATTTCCTTCAGAACGTACTCGGCGCCCTTCTCGTCCACGCACTTGAGCAAGGGTGCCGAGTATCCTCTCTTGAACAATTCGCCGGCCACGATCGTAAATCGAGCTGCCCGGGTACGGAGCTGTCTGGCCTCTTTTGGGTCAGACGGCAACGCACCGGTCTCGAGATACGACCGGATCGGGATCATCCAGTTCGGTCCTTCGTCTGTGACGGTCTGGTCGGCGCTCATTATGGAGGTGCCGAGTACGGAAGGTTGTTCCTTGTGAGCGACCTGTACATAGTCGACGCTCTCCACCCCGGCACTTGAGGCGAGACGGGCCAAGGCGTCAGCTTGTACGTTCTCCGTTCGCGGGATATGCTCTATTCGGGTCCGGAGTTTGGCTAATTTCTTCTTCACTAGCCCCAGATAGGGAACCAGTCTTGGCTCTTTGACCTCGAACTCTCCAGAAATTTGTTTGACCATCAACATAGAGTCAGAGTATACGATGAGGTCGGTCAGGCTCATGGCTTCGGCCAGATCGAGCCCGGATAGCAATGACTCGTATTCGGCTTCGTTGTTGGTCGCCGGGAAGAGGTATTGAATCGAGTGACAGATTAGCCTTTTTTGAGGATCTACGAGGACGACTCCTCCACCTGCTCGTCCGGCAGTGGAGGACCCATCCACGTACATCACCCAGGGTTCTTCGCCCTTCGCTTCCTCGACTCCCGGCGTGAACTCGGCTATGAAGTCCGATAGTACCTGCCCCTTCATTGCTGTTCGGGGTCGGTACTGGATGTCGTATTGTCCCAGCTCTACTGCCCATTTGACCATTCGACCCGAAGTGTCGGGTCGGTGTAGGATTTGTCTTAGCGGGTAGGCTGTGAGGACCGTGATTGAGTATTCCAGGAAATACGGCCTGAGTTTTCGAGCTGCGGTCACCAAGGCGAAGGCGAGCTTCTCCATAGGCGGGTACCTCAGCTCGGCGTCGTGAAGAGCCTTGCTCACGTAGTAGATCGGGAATTGGCCTGAATCATCCTCCCGAATCAGGGCGGCACTTACGGCCACTTCGGAAATTCGCAGGTACAGATATAACATTTCACCTGGACGGGGCTTTTGCATTATCGGAGCCTGGCTGAGAGTTTCCTTGATTGCCTCCAACGCCTTTTGGCAGGCCGGCGTCCACTCGAACTTGTGATTTTTCTTGATGGCGTCGAAAAAAGGTTTGCAGCGATCGGTGGACTTCGAGATAAACCGGCTCAGGGCGGCGAGTCTGCCAGTCAGGCTCTGGACTCCTTTGATTGACGTCGGCGGTCGAAGGTCTTGCACTGCTTTGATTTTCTCGGGGTTTGCGTCGATGCCGCGCTGGCTGACTATGTACCCTAAGAATTTTCCTGACCCGACACCGAAGGTACACTTTTTGGGATTTAACTTCATGGAATAATCACGCAAAATGGAAAACATTTTATTAAGATCGTTTACATGATTGGACGCGTACACAGACTTAACTAACATATCATCTACATACACTTCCATACATTCACCTATCAAGCTAGCAAACATCTTATTAACTAGGCGTTGATAGGTGGCCCCGGCATTCTTCAACCCGAACGGCATCATGGTGTAGCAGTAGAGTCCACGTGCCGAGTAGAAGGAGGTATGCTCCTCGTCATCCGGATGCATGGGAATTTGATTGTAGCCGGAGTACGCGTCCATGAAGCTCATCAGCTCGTGACCTGACGTAGCGTCGACCATGTAGTCGATGTGAGGGAGGGGATAACTGTCTTTGGGGCATGCCTTGTTTAGGTCGGAGAAATCGATGCACAACCGCCATGCCCCGCTGCTTTTCTTCACGAGTACCGGGTTGGCCACCCAGGTCGGGTACCGGACTTCGCGTATGTACTCGTTGTCCTTGAGCTTGGTCACCTCCTCTTCCAGGGCTTGCTGTCGGTCGGGGCCGAGCTTCCTCCGCTTTTGCACGACCGGCTTGACTGTAGGGTCGACCTGCAATCGATGGCAGGCGACCTGCGGGTCGATGCTGACCATGTCCTCGTGGGTCCATGCAAAGACGTCTGCGTTTTTCCGGAGGAACTCGGTCAGTTCGGCTTTCATTGGCCCCGGCAGCTTGCTCCCGATCCGGAGTTGTTTCTGGCAGGTCTCTTCGTCGATGAAGATGACCTCGACTTCGTCCATTGGCTCGGCCCTCTTCGCCCCCCGTTTTTCTTCGTATTGTGTCCGAGGGTCGAGCTCGTCTTCCTCCGTGATCGGCCTTTTGCCAGCTCTTCTCCCTCTGTCCCTGTCGAGGTCGTCTTCGACTCCGTCCCTGACGGGATCCGTCACCTCGGCGCATGGGGCCGAGTTGTCTGCCCCGGTGTTGGGCTCGGTGGCTGTCGGGTCGGCACCCGTTGTGGTCGGGGGATGCGAACCTGTCTGGTTTCCCAGCATGCGGTTGCCCCCATCATCGTCGTGCGCCGACTCGGTGTCTGCCACCCCGGCGTCTTCCCGTAGGTTCGCCATGTTTATTTCGGTGCGCGGGATGGTCAGAATGCATTCCCGCGCCTCCCTTTGGTCTCCTCGGTGGGTCCCCTCCCCATCGGGAGTTGGGAATTTGAGTGAGTAGTGGAAGATGGAGACGGCGGCCTTTAGCTTGTAAAGTGCCGTCCTGCCCAGGATGGCGTTGTACTCGCTCGGGCAGTCTACGATTTTGAAAGTCTCCAAGATCGTCTTCGTGGGCTGCCCTCCTTCTCCGAAACGGATCGGTAGTGTGACCTGTCCGACTGGGGCGATGGTCTGGCCATTGAAGCCTTGGATTCGCTCCCGGCAGGGCTGCACTTCCTTCATATCAATCCCCATCTTCTTGAAGGTTTCGTAAAAAAGAATGCTGGCGTAGGCCCCGGTGTCGACCATGATGCGATGGATCTTAATCGCCATGATCGGCGCCGTGATCACCAGGGCGTCGGAGTGGGGATGATCGAACAGGAAGGCGTCTTCATCGTTGAAGGTGATGGTGTTTGGGGTCGGCTCCGGCGCCGGCCTGCTGTGGGCGTGCATCACCCTTTGCCCGGCATGGTAGGCCTGTCGGGCGTAGGCCTTGGTCTGTCTCCGGGAGAGGAGGGATTCGCCCCGGCTGGTGTTGACGCGCCGGGATGGGTAGTTGGCTGGGTCGGCCCCGGTGCGTGAGGACCGGTCTCTTTTTCTGCCCCTGGAGGTGCCGGCCTCATCCTGATGAGTGGGGCAGAAGGTCATGATCTCGTGGGGGCCGCCCTGCTGCGGCTTCTTTCTTCGAGGATTCACGTCAGCATCCTCGTCACTGTCGGGGTTTTCCTCGAAACGTCCCCCTTTCTTTCTTTTGTCCCCGGAGTGCGTGAACTTCCGGAGTTGGGGGTCATCGATCAACTTCAGAAGTGCCGAGATCAGATTCCGGCACTGATCGGTGTTATGCCCGTGCGCCTTGTGGTAGGTGCAGTAGCGGGTCTTGTCTACTTTATCTTTGTCAGTGAACATTGGCTTGGGGTCCGGCAACAACCCCTTGGCCTTGACCTCCTCGTACACCGCCGCGGCTCCCACCGAGAAGACGCCCTGGTAGCTCTCCCTCAGTTCCTCGGCCCTTTGCTTCCGCTGAGCTCGAATCTCAGCAAAGGACTTGCTCGGCTTCCCCGATTTTTCCTCCTTTGCCTTCGCCTTTGCCGGTGCCGGCGTCGGTGTAGCGTCGAAGGTCGGGATTGATGAGGATTCTTCCGCCATGATATAATCCTGGGCGCGGGTAAGGAACTCCTGGTAGGTGGTCGGTTTGTTCTGGCACAGGGACCATCTGAACAATGTCTTCGGCCTGAGGCCGCCCTGGGCCGTAATGAGCAAGGCGTCGGGGTGGCAACGTTCCATGTTTTGGACCCGATCATTGAACCGAGCAATGTAATCCTTGAGGCTTTCGTTCTCGCCCTGCACGATGTTTGAGATGGACTCTTTGGGGGCGAGGTTGACCTGCGACCCGATGAAATGAGATCGGAACGCCGACCCGAGCTGTGCCCAGGTTGAGATGGAGCGGGGGTAAAGAGAATGGTACCACCTCTGTGCTTTGGGCCCCAGCGTCAAGGAGAACATGCGACAGCGCAGGGCGTCGGAGGCGCCGTGCAGGTCCATCCAGGAGGTGTAGAGGCCGAGGTGGGAATCGGGATCCAAGCTCCCGTCATAGAGGCCGAGCTGGGGTATTTGTATCCCCTTCGGGACAGCCTCTTGCAGGATATCGAGGGAAAGTGGCGAGGCGTTGTCCGCGACCCGAGGAATCGGTCGCGCACGAGTTTGTTGATGAGCTGGGAGCGAAAAATCGCTCCCGGTGGGCTGCCGACCTTCCAACTCGGCAATTCTGCGTTTGAGGGCCGCGACTTCCTCAGTGTCGTGGCCGATGGCTTTGCCCCGCCTGATCACCTCTCGGAGGTCTTGGTTGGCGTGGCTCTTGTCACCTAGGCGCTGGTGAACGGAGCGACGAACGACCGGGAGGCTTCGCTCCGGCCGGCTCTCCCCAGTCTGTTCCGTGGGAGCCGGTCTGGTACTCCTGTCGCGGCGGTTCTGGGCCTCACGGTTCGGGGATTGGGCCGTAGTTTTGGATTTTGCTGGGTTCCTCTGTCCACCGGTCTCCTTTTCAGGAGTGTGGAGCAAAGTGTTACCAAGTTCTCAGTGGGCACCGCAGTGTTCGCCCCGGCGGTTTGACTGGCGAGGGCCTTGGCGAAGACCCCCTCGATGGCTTTGACGTCAGGGTGCTGCAAAGCCGCAGCGAAAGTAGGAACTGGGGGTGCGGGGACGATGGGCCCCTGCTGAATGCGACGGGAGGACTCCCCGCCGTTCCGGCGGCGAGGCTGGGAGCCGGACTGCTGAGTGGAATCGTCATGTCCGGATGAAGGCATTTTGAGTGGTTTTAAAAAGCGAAAAAGTGGGGAAAAAGATGAGCGTGGTGTGGAGTTTTACAAGATCGAAAAGTAGACACCAAATAACTTATGATGCCCTCCTTCTAGCGCCAAACTGTTGACGGACGTTTCCGGTCAACGGTTAAAAAAGGTAAAAAATGAAAAAGGAATAACGTAAAGACGAGGAAATGCGGTTTGAATGCGGTTTTATTGATAGATCGCGAGGTCGGCCTCTCGTACGAGGTCGGCACTTGCAATGTCCTTACAAATTGTTACAGTATAATTACACGACTTTTAGAGAGAGAAAGTAGAGAGAGATTGCTTTTACAGTTGAGGTTCAACAACCCAAAATAAATGAGAAGGGTTGCTATTTATAGTAGCCTTAAATGTGGCACTGTTCAGGTACTGTTCATCAGTCTTGTCGTACAGTGTTCCTGCAGGACAGTCCGGCGCCTCCCTGACAGCATTAAATGCGATTTGAGGTTTTCCTCATCATTAGGTGACAGGCATTTAATGCTGGCAGGCTTTATGTCTTAGCTAAGAGGAGTAGGTCAGCAGGCTATGATGTCCCATCCATTTAGCCAATGATTGCCCTCCAAGTGGCACTATTATACCGTTACAGAGGTCGGCATTCTCCGTTGTAGAGGTCCGCTCTGGGACCCCAAGTCGGCACCTCGGCATCTTACCTTCGTCTGTTCCCCCGGTCCCGGGGAATCTTTCTTTCAGTCCGTCATTTGTCAGCCCGGCACCCGCGGTGTCGTAATCGAAAATACCGAACTGGCGAATGGTCTCACGGCGATGCCAGGGTCAAAAAGTTTTTCGGTCCAGCTCGGCGCTCTATGGGTGGACCGGATCTCTGGTTCGGCTCTCGGAATTGCGTGGTCCGGTTCAGTCTCATGGGCGGACTCGGATGTCAACAGTTGTGTTTTCTTGTGTTACGTTTGATACATTTAATACAAATTTTATACATGAATAAAGTAAAAGAGCAATGATTGTCGTTTATCAACTACGCATGTGGGAGCCTCGTATGTGTTCGTATGCAATTGCACATTTTGATGATGAGACCGATTGAGTGGTTAGAGAGATCTAACATTTGACTTAAATTGGAGGATTGACACTCAAGTTGGGGAGAGATTGTCATAAAATTTGTGGGTTTTCGACTTTGGTGCTTGACTCTGGCTTAAATTGGCATGAGCCCGATACAAACATGGGCCACACGGTTTGAGATGCAGAATGGACCAACCAGTAGTATTTACGCACATCTATAGTTTTAAATTAATCACTTATGAATTTTTGGGACCAAAATGATAAATTTTATCTTTCAAATCTAAAAATGATGATAGTTGACTCAGGTTCAGAACCTTCGTCGGTTAACAATAAGAGATTTAAATTAATAATTTTAAACATTTTTAAAATCAATTTTCCATAATTTATTATTCAGCTTTGGATTATCAATTGAATCCATATTTCACAACCAAAATTGATAAAAAGAAATTATCGTTCACAACCTAGATAAGAATCTATATATATATTAAAGGAAAGCAGCTCACAAAATCCCTCTCAAAATTTGCATTAATTTGCATTAAAAGTTTGCACTAAATGATTAATAACTATTCTTCTCTTTAAATTTTGCATTAAATTTTCACTTTGTATTAAATTGGAGATTTGTGAATACAGACAATAGTCTTTGTTCCACGCCCAACTCTTAATTGTTCTCTATCTATTTTTTTTTAATGCCATAATGTCACTTTGACTTGACAAATATGAAATTGTTTTTTTAAAACAAATTTCAAACTTAAAAAACAAATTTAATGTATTTATATTTTATCAAATTAAGCATATTTTCCTAATGAGATAAAAATTTGTTTCATAGGTCTAACACTCACATATTTTTTCTAATATTTATAAATACTTTTATAATAAATTACCTTACCTTGGAAAATAATGTAGTTTAAAAGTATAATATGAGCACACATATTTGATAAAACAAAATTGGTGGAAGATTTGCTTAAGAGTTACACTGACTCCCAAGAATCTTTGTGATATATACATACATATTATATATGAATTGCATTAATGTTATGATAAATTTATTTAACTTTTTTTTTAGTTGTACTTCTTGAGACTAGAAATTGACTATTGGATTTTCTTATGATGTGAAATTGTCATACTACTTATATTTAAGTTTTAATGAATTTTTCTAATGGTTAAGCAATCATATTTTTCAATATATATACATAACTTCACATTAATATCATACTTTAAATCACAATATAAACAAAAGTATGACATTTTATATTATAAGTATGCAATTTTCATGAAAAAATATGGTTGCCTAACAGACAACAACATTTTTGTACTATATATATAATACCTTCCATATTCACCTTGACATGGTTTAATATATTCATTTGTTGATGTGACGATAGATTAACATATTTTACATATTAGATATATAACAAAAAAATCATGAGATTTTAAAACTTAGTTGACATGCGTTAATTTGCTCAAGATGATTGTGTGAACACACACACACACATATATATATAAATGAAGAAGCTTGGAGGAAACAAAAAAGCTCCTTCAAAACTACATTAAATTAACTAAAAATAAATTTTGTGTTCTTCTAAGTAGGATTTATTACAAACATAATAATTATAATTGTTTATTATTTATTACAAATAAATATATATTATTATGCATTAGGAACGTGAACTCTAATTCCAATAGTCAAATAATATTTAAAACTAATTGTTAATTATAATGTAAAAAACTCAAACAACAAAATATAATTATAAGGACTTATTTTACAAATAATAATTTAGTGTGAATTGCATTCTTATTTTTTATTAATTTTTTGTTTTTTTTCTTTGAGAATAACATAATTATTTGGATACGAAAAAATTTATATTATTTCTTACACTGCCTCAAAGTATGCATTACATATATCATAATATTAACACACACGCACGCCCGTGCGCACACACGCATATACATATATATATATATATATATATATATATATATATATGTGTGTGTATATGTGTGTGTGCGCGTTTGTTCATTTATTTTAGATTTTTTTTGGGAGAAAATTTCAAAGAAAAGTAGAAAATTTATCTTCAATATGATATCCACATAAATATAAAATAAATAATATTTTACATAGTTTTACATTTGACATGTATATTTTATCTATCGTCAAAGTTTTGAATTTGATGTGTCAATTTATGATTCAAAGTCTTTTCATTTATACACTTGTTTAATAATTATTTCTGAATATTTATATAGTAACTTCACGTCACATTTATATACTTTATTACGATTAAATTTTCTTACAGATTGAGAAAATGTGCAATCTCTTCTACTTTAAAAGTTTATCTACTCATTTTTGAAATATATATTTTAGGACCCAAAGTTAATCAAAATATCTACACACAAAATAAACAAATTATGAATTTTATGTTAGTTTAGCTTTTTAATCACCTCAAATTTAGCATTACCATATAAGATCAATTGTAAATAATATTACTTTCACCATTTAAATACATTTATCAGTATAGATAAGTTTATATATATAATAATTTGAATATATTATTATATTTTTATAATCAATTAGGGAGTGCAAAAAAAAATAGATAATCCATATTTTAAGGTTATTATCTATTTAATATAAAAGGAGTGCCATTGGTTTACCACTTGATAAACATAGTTATGCTTATTATTGGTGATACTTCTCAAATATCTCAACTTGGTACAAGATTTCATTAATTTGATTAATAACTCTAGCATTTTTATTGTTTTATACCTATAGGGAATACTAACTAGAAAATGCAAAAAGGAAATTTTGAACATTGAAGTTATATTAAAATATCTAATATTAAAAATATATTAAAAAACAAACTAAGATTTTAGCTGTTTACAGGAATTGAAATTGTACGAAACTTAATCACTCACAAACTATAATGTGAGGTAAATAGAGGGTTGAACAAGTCAACATGTAATTTTTTTTAACAAAATTATAAATTTACGTAGCCAAATTATATATATATATATATATATATATATATATATTATTTTATTTTCTAACATTTTATTTTTTAATACGAATAGAGGGAGATAAAAATATAATAAAGTATATTTTCATAAGTAATATAATTTATTCAACTAAAAGGGATGTATTCTTTTTAAACAAATCATCTATGGGTTTTGGGGACAAATCTGCATATATATCTCGAAAATAATGAATATTTTTTACTTAAATAGAAGAATAAACTGAATTTAGGTTTTTTTACCTATATCAACCATGATATGAAAAAAAAAAGGAAATAAAAAAATAAAACAACTTTGAATTTGAACATGATATAAAAATTTAACTGCATTTATGGGCAAACAACATATTAATATTTTAGAACAATTTTTTATTATTTTATAATTTTTATAATAATATAAATGACATTTCTTATTACAATTTTCATGAATAATTATGCATAAAAAATAAGTAATTTTTACTTACGTCACATTAATGATTGTTAGACCTATTTGTAACTTTACAAAAAAATTATCCGCGTTGCACGTTATTATGATCATCATCGCACTTAAATTAAATGCATGTGTTTCTGATTTTGTTTCTTAAGTACTTGATTTATGTTTTTCCAATTTTAGTTGGCTCATATTTGTACATGTTAATTTCAATTATTCATATATCGCTTTATTTGTATAACAACAACAATGTTTTTATTTTTTAAAAATGTTGAAAATTGTGTTACCATTAAAACATATTTAGATAAAAAAATTAAGGAGTGTCACTAATGTGACAAATACTTTTTTCTATTGAATATATTAAATATTTTTGTTTAAGTTTAATGTATTTTAATTTTAAATTTTCTATGAAAGGAACTTATGGTGTTTTTAGACACAATCAATTATATGTTGTTGTTTTTAGTCAAGAATTTGTTTATTTTATGATTATAGTAGTGATTATGAACACAATTTATTCACTGCTAATGTTATATGTAGGAAAGCATTTTAAAATGTTATAACTAAAGAATTCACTTTACATTTTATTATTTCTATACATATTTTATGACTAATTTTTTGGTTTATTTAAATTTTAAATCACTCAATTCATTTTTAACATCAAGTCGCGCAACGCGCGGGTGATGTACTAGTGTGCATTTGTTACCGTGGTAGTGTACGGTAAATCCCCGCTACAGTCCATCACTAGTTATTCCGTAACCATCATCTTCTTGCCCAAATTTCAATTGTATAAAAATCTGATCCCCGTTAAAAAAAATATCATCATTACAGTTCCCGAGACGTCTTCAATCATATTTGTCGCTGCAATTTCTGTACGTATCTGTTCATTTTCAATCAATCGTTTCGTTTATCGATCCGGCTTGTTTCAATCATTTGACTTATGCTTCGCGTGTGCGAATTTCTTGTTCTGTTTGTTTCTATCGGATTTCCTTATGCTTTGTTTGGATCTGCGCGTGTTTGTTTTATCTGATTATGTGGGGTTTGTGTTGGAAGCTGATTTATTGTGATTGTTTTCGCCATATTTGTTCCATATCTATGTTATGATGTGTTTGGGTGATTTGGGGTTTGTGTACCTCTAGCTGGGCTCTTGTGATTTCTAGGATAATGGAGTTGTTGTAGCTTTTATTTGATAGAGATTCAAACTTTCAGTGGAAGATCAGTCGAACCTCTTGTTTATTCGGACAATCACCGGATTGGTTAGTAACGCTCATCTGTATCTGCCTAATTTGTTGGTAAGTAACGCTCATCTGTATCACCGGATTGGTTAGTAACGCTCATCTGTATCGGCCTAATTTGTTGGCGCTAATATAGTAACCGAAGGTAACCGAATGCATCTTATGTCTGCATCTCTGTGTACCTCACTGAGTTTAACTGATGATCACAAACCTAATTAATGGATTTATTTATTTGTTCTTGTGTTTCTCATTTACACCTAGAAATCTGAATATGACCATGCGGTGTGGAGCATGAGAAATATACTCATTTGAATTACATATTATGCAGTTTGTATTAGGTTTGAGAAGTATGCTTCCTTACTTTTAGAAGTGTAAAGTCCAGCCTTTTCAAAACAGTGCAGATAGCTGTTTATAAAGAGCTCTGACTTCTTATTTCCCAAAAGTATTAATTTTTTCAAAAGTATGACCATCTCATGTAGGACTCACGAGAGACGATCTTACAGTAGACCTACTTGTTCTCCATTAGCAGTTTGGTTTGTCTAGTGTTTCGTGCAGTTTGTGTACTGAAATTCAAAAGACTATTAATAATTAGGAATTCTTGTGTTTAGACTCCCGTGGATGGCGGATGAAGAAGGCAAAGAAAATGCTCCCAAAGAGTGGGAGGTCGTGTCACTCACTGCATCAGCATATGCTGCTGCCCCTGGACCCGAAGAGCCCGACCCGACCCAAGAAAGCCCGGATAATTTAGGCTCAAAGCCCGAGGCTGAATCTTCGAGCCCCTTGTTCATGTCCAGACACTTTGTCTTTCCTCCTAGCCAGCACGAAAATTTGCCCCTCGAACCCGAATTAATTGTTCCTCAGTTGGATAGAGAAGGAGATGTTGAATCGGAAGTGATGGACGATGAAGATCCCCATTTTTATGATAAAGATGTGACCTTTGAGAATGCACAGAGCATTTACAGCTATGAGGAGGGGCTTAGTAACGTGGAGAGTGAGGGGACTGGTGATTTGGACAATTCTCCCGATAGTGCCTTGGGTTCGGGCCCGCAAGATATAATACAGAAGCCCGTGGAGGAAGATGAACATGATGATGAGGGCATTCCTTCCATAGCTTGGTGGAAAAGAAGGGCTGTTTCTATGTATGCCCATGTGAAAGAAGCGAATACGTTTTGGTCGGTTTTTATTGCGGCAGCTATCATGGGGCTCGTCGTTATCGGTCACAGGTGGCAGCAGGAGAGTTGGAAGGTTTTGCACTTCAAGCGGCAGTTTGGTATTAATGATGAGGTAATTAACTTTGTAGTTTGGCTATATCATGCTCGTGATTTGGTTAATTGTCGTCCGTGTTGATTAATTTGCTGCTTTCCTTTTGTGTTATCGTTAAATTGTCAAGAGAGAGCATGGTGATTTTCCGATTTCGTCTCTTCAGTTTATTATAAGCTGTTTACCTTTGTGATGTTTCATGTTCACATCTGCAGACAATGAACATGATAAGAAATAAATAAACAGAAGAGGGCTATATATTCTATACGAGAAGACCTAGATTCTTCTTAGAAGTGTATACTTGCATCTAAATGCTGCTTAAAATTAAAATCGAGCAATACATATCAATCCTGTTTGTCTTTGAAACGTGCAATGTAAAACTATCTGACGGGTTTAAAAATGTCTCAACTTCTTCTGCAATTGGTTTTCCCATTTTAATTCTGATGAATCCTATTTGCCAGTGGTACCTTCAATAATCAGAGTTGTGATTTTACAGGACTAGGAACTGTTTTGTAGCTTTGAAACTGCTAGAATATGACAGTTTTGTTTTTCTCTCACGTGCAGAGGTTGGGCAGGATGCTGGGCCCCATAACTCGATTCAAAGATGTGATTGTGGGTGGCCACAGACGAGGCTCGCTCGTCCGAGGAAGCACGTCGACCGAACACTAGAGATGATGACGACAAGTTAATTGTATTTCGAGCGAAACTATATGTATGTACTTTCACTTGGATTGAATATCCTCACAGTGTGCTTCTACACAGCAATATACATTATATTGTGTAATGATTTGGCGTCGTGAGGTGCAGAACTTGGAATATTGTTTGCGCGGATATTTGGAACGTTTTCATATGCATGTGACAACATCTTTACATACGAAATACGAAATTCTGCGCGAATCGTGTTTTTTTTTTTTTCTTTTCCTCCAAGCTACTGTTTATTGTATGTATTGCTCGACAAATGTGTGTTGCTGTGAAAATCAGGATGAATGTTTTGCCAAAGGCTGATGTGGGTAGAAGCAGCTTAGGATCGGCATCTTCTTACACTTAAAAGTTGATGTGTAATGTGGAATTTGCGCTAAATTAGCGGGTTGAGATTCATTTAGAAGTTTGGCCAATCAAATTCGCTAATTTGTTTGTTTGATAGCGAGCTTATTTGATTAGTTTTTTGTACTCGAAATGTTAATACTGGAAAGGCTAAAAAGAGTAGTCTTTTGGGAAGAGATAGATTCATATTTGTACTCAAAATGTTAATACTGGAAAGGCTAAAAAGAGTAGCCTTTTGGGAAGAGATGATTCATAAAAGGGCAATACGAATCAGCTATAAATTTTAGTATTTATGAAATACTTATTTGACAAACTTATTGGAGGGGTATAGGTTATATGAATTTATGGTGTTATTGTAGGTCAGGTTAAATAAAATTCATAATGCGATTTTCAGATTAAGCAAAACTTCTATATTCTTTTCTTTTTTTCCAAAAAAATAAGGTTTTTTATTTTATTTTTTATTTTTTTATTTATTTATTTTTTTTAAAGCATATATGCATTACACGGTAGTGTAAAATAGTATATTTTGTTGCAATGTACATGCTTTGTTTGCACATATAACAAATATATAATGATTGAATCCAACTTTTCACCTTTTACTGTGTAAATTGGTATAGCTATTGATTATTCAATGGCATAATGGTAGACCCTTGAAAAAAATCATGTCAATGTAATAATTTCAGGTGGAGTTGGATAAAATCCCAGCACTGATTGGGAAAATGATGTTCAATGCTCAGTTGTGGATTTAGAGTGTTAATCAAGAAAAATATCGTATGGGGGACCTCTTTAACATAATTCGGCCTAGCTGTAGCAACCACTTGTAATCTTTCTCAAGTAATTTCCTAATGTTTTGGATTGCAAAGTATCATGGTAGGCCTCCAAGCCCACATAAGGGTCCATCACCACCAAGTCCATTTACTTTGTATACAAAAAAGTTGAGGACACTTGAAGGATTGGACTTCTTTGATGAATATGGTCTAATTTAAGCATACTAGGACGTTCCCGTAATAGACAAGCTTAATTTGATTATCTCAAGCATTAATAAATTTGAATATAATTGATGCTCCACCAAATAAAACCCAGTTCAGGTTGGCTGAGCTCCTCAAAAACTTCCGGTTAAGTTTGATGACCCAGTCAACGTAGACGAAGTGGTTCACAGTAGAACTGTTGACCTGCAAAATGGGTTGGGAGGTTCTCCCGACGTTAGTACTCTGACGATCAAGTCAATGAGGGTTCTAGAAAAAAAAGTGAAAATCATATGTAATTGAAGATAATAATAATCAAGAAGTGGAAGAAGAAGACGAGAGCACACTCTTACCCTCTATTTATAGTGATGACCTTACCCTAATTGTTGTCTTGGTGCTTAAAAAAAGGTTGTCCGGAAGTACAATAGACTGCCCAAAATGGACTGGTTGTCCGGATGAGCTTTCCAAGGTTCGTTCTTATCCTAATGACTAAGATTATGTTGATGCATTCACACTTGATCATTGTCCTTTAGGTCCTTTGGGTTTGGGTTAAGGTACCCTCAGAGACTTCAGAGTCATTAGGTCCCCCTTTTTAAGTTGTTTTGGTCGTTATCGCCATTGAGTCATTTTTGGTCGTTTTAGGAACCTTCAACACTTTTTGGGTTGAGTTTAGGTCGTTCGGGTTTAATTCTAGCAACTAGGTCATACGGGTCGAGCATGACATTGGTCCTTTATGTCAAGCATGAGCTTTGGGTAGTGTACTATAGCCTTAGGTTGCATGAGCTTCAGGTCGCATTAGCGGTTGGGTCGCGTACTATACATAGCCTTAGGTCGTTTAGTGCTTTGGGTCGCATGAGCAGCCGGGTCGCGTACTATAACCTTAGGTTGTTTAGGGCTCTGGGTTGCTTAGTTCTTCATTTGTTGCATATTAGAGCCTCGGGTCGTTTGTGTTTACTTATTTAAGTCATTCAGGTCGTTATAGCTTGTTTTTATCACCTTTGTGTCGACACAACTCATTTAGCATACTTGGGTCATGCTCTAGGTAGTTTTATGTCGAGTTTATCATTAGGTCGCTTAGCACAATTTGGGTCAACTTCTGTACTTAGCACGCGTTTGGGTCAACTTTTGTACTTAGCACACATTTGGGTAGGCTTTAGTATTTAGAACACATTCGGGTCATCTTTAGCACTTACCAGTTAACACACATTCGGATCATCTTTAACACTTAGCACACATTCGAGTAAACTTTAGCACTTAACACATGGAGACCCGATAAGGTCAATTTCCACACAGCACATGAGAACCATTTATGTTGATCCACACAACATACGGAAAGCCCATTTGGTCGAGTTTCGGTCGTCTTACTGACCCAATTAGGCTGGCTAGATCGACCGGTGCATATCTAGCTATATTTGTATCTATATAAACAATAATACAGAAATAATTAGTATAAATTATCATAGATCATAAAAATCTTTTTGTGCACGATATTATCGGATAATTTTTTGAATTGTACTCTATAGAAAATATTTTTATTTTTCTCTGAATGATTCTTTTTAATTACTACGTATCACTTGTTATGACCAAAAACTTTTTTGTATCTCCAACTTATCCCAACACCCTTTAATACTCTTAAAGTTACGTTATGATATTATTTAATCAATTATAAACAGTCATCACCACAATTAAGTATCAAATCACATTTGATAAAATAAAATAATAATAGTATTGTTATCTATCTATCTATATATAAAAAGGTTGTTGGATAAATTTTTTTTGGAAACTTTTGATTAAATAAATAATACTTTTGACATTCTATTTATAGAAAGCTTGAAAACAATAATTGTGTAGTTTATTATTCACGGAAAAATCACAATTTGAATTCAAAATTAATAGTGTAGAGATAATATTGGAACAATAATCTTTGGATAACTCGAAAATCTAATCACTTAAGAGTAATCATATTTTGAATTCAACATAGCTTATTTATTCAAAACGTCCAAAATATGTCCACATCTTAACTAATTAGTTTATTATCTATATATATATATAATAAGAATTACCATTTACCAAAAATAGTAGCAAAAAAATAGGTCAGAATTTAATGCAGCTTATAAATAGTAAGTTTTATTAGTTTTCTTATTTTTTTCTTTAAAAATCATACAACATTAAATTCTACCTTAAGTTTCGAGTTTTAGTTCATTTTATTATTTAAAAAATTCCGCTAAGATTTATTAAGTGTGTATGTTTTTATTTTTATTTTTTTCTTAGAAATAACGAACAACATTAAAATCTCGGTCTCTATATTTATAAAATCTCAATTCAAAATATAACCAAACTATTAGAATCTCGGTCTTTATATTTGTGCCTTTAAAAAAATATATTGAACGCTAAAAATATTCTTAAATAGCATAATCAATCAATTAATCTTAATTTTTTTAAAGTTACTATGTTTATTTTTTATTAATATGCATAAAGTAAAAATAATTAATTCATCTTTAGATATATAATTTACAATCTTAATATAATATCATTTGGTGTAGACATTTATTATATGAATCATAAAATTTTTTTATTTCATAAAATTAAATATATTTAAAGAAAATAAGAAAATTTCTTCGGATCAATCGGGTGATTGAATTAGGGTACTGCCCAGGTTGATTGAATTACTTTTAGGTGATATTTAAGATAGTCAAAGAATTTGACACAACATGGTTGATCCCAGGTGACTAAGTTATGTATCAGTTCGACCACACCAAATCGATTATTGAACCTAAATATAAATTTTATATTGAAAATATTTTATTACGTGAATGTGATGTAGTCCAAACTTCAAATAATCGTATTAAGAATACTTTTATGACAACATGTTTAATGATTTATAAATACTTATATATCATTTTATTAATATTTATGTGAATTAAATAATATTTTATAATAATATTTATTAATGTACAATATAAAGTTTTTAGAACTGGACCATCATCCAAACGATCAAGCTATTTTATTAAATCATTTGTGGTTTGTTTAGATTTTAATTTATAAACATTTTAATAGATATATATATATAATACTTTTTGTAACAAATTTAAATAAAATGTGTTACTTAGATATCTAAACAATTTATAAATTCAAATGTTTAAACTAATTGATAAATAATTTATAAATCTCTATTTTATTTAAATATTTAATTTTATTTAAAATAATTTTAAATATAACAAAATTTATTTAGAAAATCGTATCGATCCTACCAGTCCAACCGACTGGTATTGACAGATTCGAGAGCAAATATTTTATTCGAGCGAACTAGACTGGTTATAAATCGGTTCTCGGTCCATTCAGTCAGACTGTGTCCAACTCGGTTTAATTTAAAAATAATGGATAAATTATTATTAATGTTATTTATATATTTAATTTACAATACAATCGTAATATTGTTTTTTCGTGCATCGCACGGGCCACGCACTAGTTAAAACGGAAAAGATATATTGATAGTCTTGTCCCCATGTAATCATGGGCTTCTGCCTCATACAAAATGGGCTTCACGTTGGCTATCTAGCCTTCGCAAAGAAGCCCACTTTTCAAGGAGAAGACAGTCCATTATGAGAATCCTATGTTACTGTTGCAGGTGCAGCTTGTGATATGATGGCCTATTGAGCAGACACACACACCCCTTGACAGCTATTGGTCCAATAATTTTCGAATATTATACAGTAGACAGGACAGCAAAACAAATAAAAAAGAAAATGAAAATGAAAATAGTTTCCTTAATATTTTTAATTTTTTTCTAAACATTAAACAATAGTACAGTACCAATGTATTATACGGGTGCTTGATATAAATATATACATTAATTTGAAAAGTAATAAAGAAAGGTACTTTTAAATTTTAATTTTTTTATGGAAAAAAAATATTATTATAGTTTATATTTAAAATGACACTATCACATATACTACTTACTCATCTTATATTACAATATTCTTTTTAACTTACATCATATACCTACTTCGTAGTTAATAATTTTATATTTTTGAACTAAAATTAATAGACAATTAATTTTTATTTTTAAATATATATATATAATAATTTATTAATTTTATCATAAATATAGATGTGAAATCGAAACTAACGAAGATATGATTGATTTGATATCTTATATATGAAAAAATAATAATAAATATAAAAGTTAACTTTTAAATATGCGTACAACTTAAATTAGTAAATTGCATTGAGGAAAAAATTACACTCTTTATAAACCACGTCCAAAATTGAATTATACTTAAACATAATTAATGCACGTAAAAATTGTCATACATATGTAATACTTTTATATATAGATAATTCCAGACATAATTATTTATGAATTAAAAATAAATTAAAAGTTATCCAAGTCAAATAACGAAGTATGAAATTATAACAAATAGGGCCCGAAAATATGCAAGTCTATCAAAAGAGGAAGCCATAGAGAACAAACAAGAACCGAAGTAGCTCAAGTTTGAGCCCATAAAAATCTTAATAAAACAATTAAGCCTACTAATACAATAAATTTGGCGCAACAAACATTAATAAAAATCATGCAGCACGAGTATAAGGCATATTTTAGTAAATAGTACATTTTTACATAAATTATGTATGTGTTCTAATCATATGAGTGAAGCTTGAGTATAAGGAATATTATAGTAAACAGTACACTTTTACATAAACTATGTTTGTTCTAATCATATGAGTGAGACTAATCAAGGGCCCTTGAATAAACGGACTGCAAAGTTGCTGAAATATGTCCAAACAGGAGAATTTTGTCAATGTTCCTACAATTGAGGCGCCATAGCTTTTTGGAACTGCACGATTCTGTAAACTGCTAACTGCAGCATTAATAGATTCTTTACCTTTTTTCCCTATGATTGTAGGTATGTGTCTAATTAATGTCTGCCCTCAATTTTGTTAGCTTGAAAACTTAGTTCAATTATTTATAGCTCGCTATAATTATCTGCTTTCCATAGGTTTAGTATAATGTCACATTGTCACTTGGCTAATTCAGCTTATCATAGTTAATCTACTTTGCTTGGTTGGTTTATCTGTTGGTTTATCTATGGCAAAATCTGAATTGTTGATTTTTGTAACATTTTAAAGAGAAAAAGTACTATGTGTAGTCATGTATATTTTTAGTAATTCAATTTATTATAAATTAATCTGATAGTATAACATGATTGTCCCGAGTTTATTAAATTTTTATGTTTTTTTTTTCCCCAATTATCAAGTGTTTGGCCTTCTCATTAGGAGACCATATGCTATACTAAACCAAGCTCATCTATACTCGTTTTATTGATTAATTATGATTTATGAACCTATTCAGATCAGTTCTCATATGACAAGATTTTTGTCAAATTTCAAAGGTTTTGTTCAANTGAATAGTTCTCTGCAAATTCAGTTACTTTTAGCATCATTAATCTTACACTTCGCATCTTATAATAATTAATACAAATTATTGTAAGGCGGCATATTTAAACGATAGGCGTATCAACAGGAATATTATACTCCCTCCATTTTGAAATATAAGGCGTATAAAAATTTCTTATTTTTTTTGAAATATAAGGCGCGCTCAAAAATCAAGACAAATTTTTGCATTTTTTTCCAAATATACCCTTATTGTGTTGAAATTAAGGAAGTATGGAGTGGTTGTGATTAGAGTAAATAAGGTTAATTTAGTCAATTTATTCATTAATTAATGTCTCTTTAATATTTGTGCAATAACCTTAAATGCCTTATATTTCAAAATGGAGGGAGTATTAAGTATGATATTTCAATTAAGTATGATATTTCAATTTTAAAAAAAAATATGTATATTTGTTAAAAAAATATATGATTGTTTGATCGTTAGTCTGTATAAGAACAATTTTTTAACATAATTAAGTCTATGATGATTATCAACATATGTGATATTTAATCATCTCAACTTTCTAAAAAATAAATGATTTGTCAATAATTTTTCCATCCTTCGTGAAATATTTCATGGCACCCATGTGAATCATCACTAAATTTAGAGGTGAATGAATATGATGATTGAGGGAGGGACGATAAAATTTTGGAACCACGTTCTTGACACAAAAATGGAGGCAAAAGGTAGAGGATATATATGAGAATAAATTAATTTAAGGAAAAAAAAAAAACTGTGATAATCATCATAATCAGTACAGCAGAGAATCTAAGGAAGCGAACAATGAAGTCCCACAATTCTTCCAGATTCCATGTGACGGTCACGTGATTTTGCTGCTCAAATTTCACAAAAAAAGTTCCTTATCCACTTCAAAAGAACAGCCACTAGTGACTAGCTAGGGTCCTGCATTTTTTCAATTTTATTTTTAAATGTAAAAGTTACCTTTTTGTTTTAACCATGCATGCAAAAGTATTTTGGTCCTTGTAAAAATCTATTAATATGTAAAAAAGTTAAAGGATTTATTTTAAATAGTAAAAAAAAATCCCTCCTAGAATTTTATTTTACTATAAGTACGATTTATTATTAAAATGTACTAATACGTACCTCGTGCGATGCACGTGATAGAAATATTAAATGAGTTATTTTCACAGGATCTGTCCGTTTAAGATTAAAATATAATAAGGTTAATATCTATTTTTTACCTCTTTTAACGTTAAGTCTAAAATACAATAGGGTTATAATATCTTTTTCACTTTTTTTTTAATCAACATTGTTTTTTTAGTCATAACATTAAATATGAGCATGTTGGAGCTAGCTTGTTATATAATTAATATATTATTTCACTAACACATTTATAATAATATAAATTTGATTTTAGTATATATATTCATTCCTTGATATAAGCGAAAATAACAGTTTTAGTTATTCTTTGTTCACCAATCATAACAATTATATTAGCCATTTTTCTGTTAAAAAAAATCTATTTTTATTTAATCAGCCGATTTGTTTTATTAAAAAATAAAAACTGCCAAATATTTAAATTCTATTCCGAATTTATCTTTCTATAAGTTTTAGAATCTGAGAAAAATAAAAAATAACATGCAATTAAAAATGTATCAACTTTTTGTGAAAATATTTAAGGGCCAACCCGTGTTTTTTAAAAAACACGGGATTTTATGTAACAAATTAATGTACTGGTATGGATTTTTTAACAAACTAATGCTTAACAAACTAATGAAACAATCCCGTGTTTTTTGGTCATCTAATGCAACAAACTCCACATGGTATGGACTGCATTTAATGTTGTGTTTAAAAAAAATATTAATTGCCATTAATGGCAAGTCATTAATGATAAGAGGCTTTGACTATAGATTTGACTTGCCATTTTTGATAAATAGTACTTTCTCCTATTTTTAATAAATGTCGTTTTGAGAAGTTGCACAATAATTAAGAATATTTTTTTTGTCAATAATAACCCTCATTTTGAGGATAGAGATTGATGTTTTGAGAAAAAGATAGAGGGTGAATATGAAAAGACGTAGTGTATTTATTAATTAGATAGGGTAAAAATAGAAAAATATGTACAAAATAGCCAAAACGACATTTATTTAACAAATGATCAATTAAACTAGGATGACAAATAATAAAAGTAGGAGGGAGTAATTCTTATTATATATGTATAGATATAGATGATGGATCGACATGTCTAACGGTTATGTTATTTCGTACAAAAAATTGTATCCCCGTTTATATCATTATATGTGCGTTTGGGGAAACTTAAAAGATGTAGTGCGAGATCAGCTGATTTCTGTAAATAATAATAAGAAAAAAAAAAGTTAAACATCTGTGGCTTTATATTTTTCCCTCTATTTATATTTTGTGTGAGCTCCCCAGAATCTATTATCACTACAAGAAAAATTTATATTTTGTGTGAGCTCCCCAGAATCTATTATCACTACAAGAAAAATGTATTTTACTGGTACAATAAGAACTTCAACTAATATAGTTTACTTTTTCTTGTGTTCCTCTTTCTTCTATAGTGTATCTACTTTCAAGTTGCATAAATGCAGTTTTCTTATTAAAAGAAAAAAAAACAATTACCGTCTAAATCTACGCAGTCCGTTGGGCCTGGCCCAGGACAACCACCCAGAGCCCACTAAATAAGAGGAGCACCTAATAATAAGTGAATGTATATTATGCTATGTTAATTATTAAAATGGCATAATATATACCAACTTATAAAATAAATGAAAACTAAGAAAACATTAAAATGAAACTACAATCTTTATATTCTTATGCCCCTTGTTCTGACATATTGGTTGACGTTGCATGCGAAAACTTCGAAGAGAAACCATGTGGGCTACATTAGTTCATTATATAAAAACATCAATGTATAGTGTTTCTCGTGGATCCATGAACACTTCCGTATAATATAAAATTTGACTCCAAATTAATAAATACAAAAGCCTTACGTAATCAATGTGGACATCTAGAGTACGTGTACCTAGGGGCTCACAAAATTAAATTTAAGTATTTAACATGTTATAAAGATAATTATACATTTTAAACAAAATTGTTAATTGAAAAAACAACCAATCAATAGAGTAATTGAAGTATAATAATTAATTTAAAACCTTTTTTAGCCTTTTCAAATATTTGGGTTTTTCTTCATCCTTTTGAAAATTGCATAAGTCTATGTTGAAAGTGTGGAGAAATACATCAACTTTAATGATAACTTGAGTCTATACCCTTATTTTGAATTATCGGATTATACACTCTCACACAAGTATATTGATTCAACTGCTCGAAACTCAATACCGAAAGATTGAGTGAAAAGATGAAATTCACCCAACTTTTATGACTTTTAGGTACAGTGAATTTAAAAAATCTATGAATTATATATGCAGGTTGGATAAAATTCACCCAACTTCCATACCTTTTATATGTGGTAAATTGATAAATTTACGAATTAGTCAATGGATAGTACAATTGTAACTTGGTCCATGTTTTTCTTTGCCTACTACATAATTTTGGCCTTTAATTTGCCTACCTATAATTGCCATATGAAAAATAAAATGAATTATATATATAGATACAAATTAGAATGGTGACATGCCTAAAATGACACACCGTGTAGACCTTTTCAAGAATGTTCGATTGACATATGAGAAAGATTACATTTTCGTGAAAATTGAAATATTCCCAATATTAAAAGAATAATAATAATTAGTTATGTTATGAGATGGTATACCAGCAAGTCTTGACTTGTTACATCAAATAAAAATTGCAAGTGTACTAATTGTTTTAAAGGATGAAAAATAAGGCTGATTCTTTAATGTGGGGAATCTAACGAGTGATGTACAATTTTTTTTTTTTTCCCTTTTGAATTATTTAATTCCATTTCTTACAATAGTGAACTAGTCATGTTACAATTTTTTTTTTCTAGAATAAGTTAATTCCATTCCTTACAAGTGAATGAGTAATAAGTAGTCGTGTTGTACATTATAGTACACCATTAAAATTCACTCCACCTTTGTACAATAATTACCAGTGGTACATGCAATTGAGTGTATTTTATTTCCTGTCACATGTAAATAATATAATAATGGTGTATGTTATTTAGTGTCACATATAAATTGTATATGGATATGTATTTCATGACCTCTTGTCCACGTGTATTCATATTATCTTACAATCTAACTTTTACCATCCTCATGTATATATCATTTTCTTTTCTATTTTATTTAATTTTATTTCTTGTTTGATTTATTTGTGCAAGCATTTCACTTTATTTTAGAGATCGTTATTCACAATAGGTTGAATATATTTTTTTTATGTAGTGGGTTCGCCATGTTGCTATTAGGCCGACTTAATCGTTAGTCATATCATATTCTTTAGTACATGTTTAAATAAAACATCTTGCATCCTGTCCAAAAAATGGGTATCCATCTCATTTTCAATTAATCATGTTTATATTAATTGTAAATTAACATTAATTTTTTATTAGGTCAACAGAAAATATATCAATCTCTTTATGGGGACCTTTAGGTATAATAATGTCGGCTATGCAAGTATCAAATTATATTTATTTTATCTATTGCGTATGGATACAATAAAAAAACTACCGAGTTGAACTTAATTTTAACTTGAAAATAAAAGTACACTTAATAACTTGATGAAACTTGTGAGCAAGAAGATTATTAAGCGGGACGAGAGTTGCTATTTTCAAAAAACGAGTACGCCCCCTAATATACCAACTGAATTTTGGCGTCTCATCTCGAAAGATATACAAGCTACGTCTCAGAAATTATAATACTTTCAAACTTTTGAGTTCCGACGAACTTAAATGGAACTTGGGCACAAATATATTTATGATGCATAAGGCTTTTAAGAGTTCAAGAATTCAAATGTTGTACTAAGGGGCGATTGGATATGAATTAAACTGGATTATAATCCAATTTGGTGAGTTAATGTGAGTTATTTTGAATAAAATAAATTTAAAATTAAATAATATTTAAAATGTAATGATTAAAGTTGATATGATGTCAAAGTAATAGAGATTATAGGATGTGGTTGGTAGTTAGTTAGAATTATGTTGGATGAATTATGAATTAAAGTTGACGTGATGCATGATAATAATCGATTGATATTATTTAATTATATTTATAAAAAGTAGGAAAATTGAGTTGTTTTAAATTTTAAATTAAGTGATTGTATATGAAATTACTCAATTGATTGTAACTGGTTGAGTTGGATCATAACTCATATACAATCACGCTCAATGTATCTTTCTTATGCAACTGTGAGGTGAATCCACACATGTAGGGTTTATGTGTTACTTTAAGGCATATAACAATCTACTATTTAGTATAAATGTTCCAGCATAAACCTCCAACAAGTATCATGTGTTAAGTCACCTGAAATTGATGAAGGTGATAGATTTAATTCACCAATGTCTAGGTACAATGTATCTGGCGAGAATCATACGAGTTAAATAAAAAACCAACTTAATTTGAGTTTTATTTCGAGCCAAAACTATGCAGAGGTTCAAGTCTAAGTCCAAGGTCCAAGCTCGTGCTCGCGTCGAGCCGGCCGACATGCGACTGCACGTGCGCGTGTGGCTGAAGTCATCATCTACATTTGGTGCATAACTTTTATTGTTGTTGTGATTAAAGTTGTCCTTTCAGTCGGAGATAAAATGACCTTATTAGCTAAATATGTAATAATATGCTAATAATTGATTTATAATATTATGTACTTTATTTTTTTTTTTTTGATAAATTTATTTTAAAGTATGAACGACTTTAAGATTTGTGGCATAGTACATTTACTGCAAGTACTATTTATTACATTTGACTTATTCGACTAAATCTCATCGACAATATCACAGAGAATTTTTTTACTTTCAATCAATAAAAACTTACACCTTCAAATATAATTTTCAGTATCAGATAGATCAAAACTCAAACAATATTCAAGTATATCCACTTCAAGAGCGCGTCGTCTTCAAATTCCAAAGTAAAGTGAAGTAATTTACATTTCAATATTGATTTGAAAAATCATCTTTAATTTTAAATAAAGGACAAATTATCTTTGCCAATCACAAAAATAACATTTTTCAACTCAATCATATATCCTTAAAAAAAGTGGTTACACGAAATTTATGCCCACTCTTCCTTTCAAGACAAGTTTATTCAGGGTGCCTTTTGACAAAATTGGAGATGAAGAAGCACTAATTAGTGGTGAAAAAAACCTTCCAATCCACTCTACCTCTAGCAAGGTTTTCTAAAACACACATTGACAATTTGTTTCCTCTCACTAATTACCAAAATTGACCCTACATGAGTTACTATAAAATTTTATAATTAAAGGCAACCTATCAAACACTTCACAGCCTTCAATGAGAGTGGGTGGATAATGTGGAGTAGTATGGCCCAATATTTCTTAAAACAAACACACAAAACAATAAAATTAACAATGGTACTATTTTATAAAGAGTTAATTGCAAATAAAACTTAATTTTTTAAATTTAGCAAAAAAATATCAATGTTGTAATTGTGTCTAAATCACCTTCCGTCGCCGCCGGACCGCCGCCAATCACCACCCGCCGCCGGCCAACTTCGCCGAATGTTACATTATTTTTACATGATCTTGTAGCTCTCATCCGTGCCGACAACATATCCGAGTTTCACGAAAAAATTCCGACGATAAGGAGATGACCGAAAAAGTCGTCACTGGAAAAAGTCACCGATTCCGGGGAAGGTGGACGTCACTAGATGCGGCTTTGCGAGGAGTTCAACGGTACCTTCGGATTCACGTGGGTCAAAGCGAGTCACCGGGAATTTGCGAAAGAATGCCGGAGAAAATTTATAGGTCTACGAGCTTTGACCGGAAAATTGGAAGCCTTATTGTCGGAATTTTTTCGTAAAACTCGGATATGTTGTGAGCACGGAGGAGAGCTACATGATCATGTAAAAATTTTCAACATTTGGCGGTTGGCCGGCGGCGGGTGGCGGGTGGCGGTTGGCGGCGGTCCGGCGGCGGCGGAAGGTGATTGAGACACAATTGCAACACTTATTAAAGGTTTGGTATTTTTGCCAAATTGAAAAAGTTAGGTTTTATTTGCAATTAGACAAAAGGTTAAGATTTTATTTGCAATTAACCCTTTTATAAAACATAGTGTTGCGGTTAAACAATCATATTTGTTCAATAAATATGCATATAACTAATTTGAATGTCAGCAAATTCCACCTCATTTAGAGGTTTGACTCGTTAAATCAGCAAATTAATATGTTTGTAAATAGTTTATTTGATTAATTTTTTTGGCCGAAAATACTAATCACGAAAAACTCAATGTACAAGCGTTTTGCACAGAGAGAATTCATAAAATAGCTTGATAATATATATAATATTTTTAAAATAATTATACAAACTTTTAATAATCAAACACTTATTTTACAAATTGTTATTTACTAAATGGTCATTTTACAAGCCGTTAAGTATGCTAGACAAAATAAATGTCACAGTGCGACATCAGCTTTCGCTGATACTATGCTATCTGCTAGTGACCACAATTATACTTGTATAGTAAAACTAAAATGTCATAGTCTTAAAACAAACTAAATAAAAATATGATATTCATAACTTAAATATGCATTCTTACTAGGTAGATCAATCTAAGGTTAGACTGTGTTATATATAAAAAAAATTGTATTTATAAAAATATTACTAGTGAGGTTTGTTGAAAATGTGAATAAAAAAAGGTTAGGCTGGGTGTGTTACAGAAAAAAATTGTATTCATAAAAATATTACTAGTGATTTGGGAGAAGTCACCAGTTACTTGGGATGGCATACTCCAGGAGACTATCGATTTCAAAGGTTGGTGGAACTCACTGTGCTTAATGAAGAAAAGCCCTTCAACTGATGACAGACTCCAACTTACCTCGTATCTGTTATGGGAAATTTGGAAAGCTCGTAACCAATGTGTTTTTGAGAAGGTCAATCGACCGGCAAAGGCAGTGGTGCAATACGCTTTGAATGGCTGGCTGGAATTTTCAAGCAAAGGATCAAACTAAAATTGAAGAGCAACTAGGTTCCTTTAGTGTTCAGTGGTTGCTTTTTAAATTTTAGATGCTCCTTTGTTTTATGTTTGATGTTTTTGTAATCTGTCCGGTTACTGCACTTAGAAGGTTGGAATTGAAACTGTGGTGTTGGGTAGTTGCTGTAGCTTTGTCTCTGTTACCCGATAGATGATTTGTGTTAGGTTTCTAGGATACCTTTGGTGATCCTCCTGTGTAGGAGTTTGCTGCATTTGGGCTAGTATGCCTTCGAACCTTGTACATTCATTTTAAGTTTTAATCCATCTATCGTTTCGTTAAAAAAAAAAAATATATTACTAGTGAGGTTTGTTGAAAATATGAATAAAAAAAGTAGAGGAAGAGGAAAGTAAATGTTGAGAGAGAGAGAGAAAACCACTCTCGTGAAGTAGCAGTAGCAGGTAGGTAGGCAAGCAACAATGGAAAAATTAAATAAAGAAAAGAATTAAAATTATATAAACCTCTCTTCTTCACAACCTTCATTTTTCTCTCCTCTCTTTTCCTAAACTGCAAAACCCCTTTGGTTTTTCTTTCTCTAAAGAAAGCTTTCTTTCTCTCCTCAACACCCACATTCATTCTTTGCTTCTCCCTTTTCAAATCACGAGATCCTCAATCTTTCTATCACTCTCCTCTTCTATGTTTTCTTCAAAAGCCTCCCCATTTTTCTCTCCGCCCCCTGCCACCATTACTGATTCTTGCTGCCACTGTTCACATTGCTGAGAAATTCAAAGAGACCCTGTTCATATATTCGTATAATGATGAGGGAGAAAGAGAGAGAAGGTTAGGTGAGGGTTCTGTGTGGCGTGAATCTGAAAAAATGGCATCTCAGTCGGGGAAAAATAAACAGGAATTAGGGCTGGCGTCGCTCTCGGATCGGCTGAGGAACGCCCAAGTCCACGGCGGAGAAGGCAGCGCCGGGAACGCCGACAAGCCGGACTTCCGGGAACTCGATCTGGGCTCGCCCGTCTCGCCGCTCCGGACCCGGAACGCCGGTGGGCCCCTCGCCACCACGAGCAGCAGCTCCAGTTCGTCCGGATCGGTCTCGGGCCGGAATCCGGGCGGACACAACGTGAATCCACCCAGGAAGCCGGATTCGAACCCCAACAGCCACTCGGGCGAACTCTCCGCCGAAAGCTCCCCATCGGCGATCCGGAACGCCCGGCCGGGACATGCACCGTCGGACTCATCCGGGTCGTTTAAGCATGTTTACTCCGGGTCGTCCGGGTCCGTCACGTCCCCACCCGTGAATTTGCTCCCCACCGGCAACATCTGCCCCTCGGGTCGGGTCGTGAAAACTGGGATGGCCAGCCGGTCCACAAAGACTGACGTCTTGGGCTCCGGCTCCGTGAACTATGGCCACGGCAGCATAATGCGGGGCGGGCCCTCATCTAAACCGGGCCTTGACAGCGGGCCCGTGCACCACCCCAGGGGGGCCATAGTTGGCGAGAGAGCAGTGTCATCTGGAGTCGGTGACCCAGAGGAGTTGAAGCGTCTAGGAAATGATTGTTACAAAAAGGGTAATTTTACAGAGGCTCTGAGCTTTTATGATAAGGCAATTGCTATATCGCCAGGCAATGCCGCCTATCATTTTAACCGGTCGGCAGCTCTAATGGGGCTGAGGAGGTTGGCGGAGGCTGCCAGAGAATGTGAAGAGGCTATTAGATTGGATCCAGGCTATGTGCGGGCGCATCATAGATTGGGATCTCTGCTCCTTAGGTGAATTATTTCTGGATAAAGTTCCAATCTTTATTGCATTTTGTGTACTAAGTGTCAGAGTCTTGATGCCTGTGGTTGTTTGTTTTGTATCTCATCAATGTCATCCTTAGAATCAATGAAGGTATGGTTTCAGAGTGTAGTGATTATGATCTATGATAGAGGTAATGTGTTTGTTTAGTGAGGTTGATTTGAATTGGCTTGAAAAGATTGTCCGAGCGATTTATTGATCTGCATTGGCTTGAACGGTTTTGCTTATCTTTTTGTCACTAGATCTGGTTAAGGTCAGAGTACATTGCCATTGAGTTTATGACAGTTTGTTTCTTGTGTCTAAGTTGTTTTCATTTATTACGGCATGGCCCCATTGCATACATCCGTTGTCGTTGATGTTTAACTTCTCATGACGTACATTTTTTTGGGTCTTTGCTTTTGTGGTTCCAGCTCTTATAGGACGGTCGCCCTGCCTTAATGGACCACCTTGTCTGGTCCATGTTTATTGAATTTGGCCTCATATTATAATGACATTCTTTTAACACAGTGAATTCGTTCTTGTTTATTTACATCTGTATACGAATGAATATTCGAAGGATAATAAAATTCCTTGTATTTCATTCTTCATGGATAGTTATTTCACTCTGCAGCTTTACTCAACTTACCACATTTGGTTGATGTGTTCATTAATTGAATCTCGTGTTTGGTGTACATTCCATTTTGCCTTATACTGCTTAGGTTTTCAGATATCCTGTCGACATTTTCCCTTGTTTGTTTGTTATCCATGAGTACCAAATCTAATCCTGAAGGTGTTACAGTTTAGGTCAGGTTGAGAATGCGAGAAAGCACATTTGCTTTCCTGGGCAGCAGCCAGATCCCACAGACGTGCAGAAGCTGCAATGCATAGAGAAGCACTTGAGCAAATGTACCGATGCACGAAAAATCGGTGACTGGAAAAGCACATTGAGAGAAGTTGATGCCACCATTGCTTCGGGAGCTGATGCTTCGCCTCAGGTGTCTTTTTAAAATTCCTTCCAAAATTACCTTCTGATATGAAGCTGAAATAAGTTTCTCACTCACACACCGTTTGTGCTCGAATTTACAGCTTTGGGCTTGTAAAGCGGAAGCTCTTTTGAAACTCCACCGAATAGATGAAGCCTTTTTGGCTCTATCTAACATCCCCACATCCGCTCTTTGTGTGAGCTTCCATTCCCAATTGCGTATATTTGGTATGCTTCTAGAAGCGTACGTGTATGTTGTTAGGGCCCAGATTGAGTTAGCCTTGGGAAGGTGAGTTTTTTTGTAACATTTTTGCGTATTTTTCAGAAAAGAGTTATATACGAAACCATCCCCCAAGTTTTAGAGTAATCACGTAAAAGCCCAAATAAGTTCCAAATTTAAGATAATAAGTAATATTTTTTTGAAAGTAACACGGCAATTTTTTTAAAATATTTGGTGTTATGAAGGAGCAAAATCTGAAGTTTCCTCTTCTTTTCGTTCTTCCCTCCTTTCTTTCTTTCCTTGTCTTTTTTTCTTCCCAAAATCTCTATGACAAAGGGTTCATAATAATGTAATATGAGATGAAATGATGACTTCTTTGCAGGTTTGATAGTGCACTTGCAGCAATCGAGAAAGCTGGTGAGATCGACACATCTAATGTTGAAATCTCGAAGCTGCTTAACAATGTGAGGTTGGTGGGCCGTGCTCGTAACCGAGGGAATGATTTGTTCAAATCCGAGAGGTTTACCGAGGCCTGCTCGGCTTATGGGGAGGGCCTGAGGCTAAACCCCACAAATTCTGTTCTGTATTGCAATAGAGCCGCTTGTTGGTTTAAGCTTGGTCAGTGGGACCGCTCAGTTGATGACTGCAATCAAGCCCTTCTTATCCAGCCGAGTTACACGAAAGCTCTGCTAAGAAGGGCTGCCTCTAACTCCAAGGTATATTAGCTAATATGAAAGGAGCATTTTTTGAAAATTTTAGAAAATATTGGCGTTTTATGTTAAACACTCGAATGTTGCTTCTTGTGTAGCTTGAGAGATGGAGTGACGCTGTGAGAGACTATGAGGTATTGAGAAGGGAACTTCCGGATAACAAGGAAGTTGCCGAGTCACTTTTTCACGCGCAAATCGCGTTGAAGAAATCACGTGGGGAAGAGGTACACAACATGAAATTTGGTGGTGAAGTTGAGTCCATCTTGGGCCTAGAGCAGTTTCGGGCCGCTATTTCTTCGCCTGGTAGTTT
>BKCP01008848.1:33267-76939 GCA_008636005.1 Striga asiatica | reverse complement strand
CCTACTTTTTTCTTTAGCTTCTTGAGCTCAATACAATCTTTGTTTAATTAGTTACTTGATAACAATTAGCATTTAGCCTAGCTACCAAAGTTGCTGGCTTTAGAGCAATCAATTCTCTTAATATCAGCTCCTAAAAGTTGAAGTTTCTTGTGAAAATCCTCATAGCCCCTCTCAATATGTGAAATCTCATAAACTTCAGTGACTCCTTCAGCTGCTAATCCAGCTAAAACTAAAGCTGCACCTCCTCTTAAGTCACCCGCAACAACTCGACTGCCTCGTAGCTTACTTGCAAATTACAAAACAATATTAATCATGAACAAGATGCGCAATAATTAGAGAAAATTGCATTTTAGTCATAATAGGATACAACATCTTACTTGCTTGCCTCTATTCCATGAACAAATGCACGACCTTCACGGACCTCAATTTTAGCACCAAGTTTCTGCAATTCTTTCACTAGAAGACCCACCAAAAAAACCCAAAAAATAATTATTTGGATAGTTAATATGAAAAGTATGGCATTTGAGTATATTAAAAAGATTAAGTCACCAAAACTAACTTGAATTTAGCTTAGCTAGTCACCAGAAAACATACTTGTATGAGATGGTCTAACCGTTAAGCTGATCAATCCACCATTTTTTTTTTTTTCACAAATTTTCGTTTCCGTGAATATATGTAAACATGAACAAATGAAAAAGTTGATATATACCATGACTCATTCGGTTTTCGAACACCGATTCTTCCACAAGGCTCGATCCGCGACACGTGGCGAGCAACGCCATCGTCTGAGGCTGGAGATCGGTCGGGAATCCCGGGTACGGCTCGGTTTTTACATCAAAACCAACTAATAGCTCCTCTCCACTTACCTAAGTTAATTGCAAACACTATGCATGAGGTAAAAAAACTTACCCAAAAAAAAAAAAAAGTGTCAGGAAAAAAAAACTCATTTATGGCACGTGCCTTGAGCACATTGTGCTCGTACGCGATGTTGCACCCGACACTCGACAGCTTGTTGACTAAGCAAGATAACGAGCAAGGATCGGCAACTGGTGACATGGAAATGCTCGACCGGGTGATGGCAGCTGCAAGCATGAAAGTGCCCGTCTCGATTCTATCGGGCGTGATGTCATGCTCCGAGCCTTTTAACCGGTTAGTTCCGTAAATACGAATCTTGTTCGTGCCCGAACCTTGTATATGTGCCCCTGCTTTCGTTAGGAAGCGAGCGAGATCGACTATTTCGGGTTCCTAAACAGCAAGATATATTCAACTTTCAATCATCATAATCACATTGTTTTTACTATACAATAAAAAGAGAGTAATTAAGTTAAATGACTTTATGTTTATAGTCTTATAATTAATTACTTTGGCAACATTTGACAGCAGAGTAGTTCCTGAAGCCATGCAAGCAGCCATCATCAGAGTTTGAGTAGCTCCAACGCTAGGATAATCGAGCCGGAATTCACCACCGGAAAGAGTTCTTCCATCGGCTGCGCGTGCAATCACTTTCATGTCTCTGTTAACAATATAAGAAAATGATGTAATTTCAACGAAAAATTCGAACATAAATATATATTCCAATGGAACTCCTGCTATTGTTTCTGTTGGAATTTTTCAATAGATTCCAATGAAAATTCCAACGAAAATATTCCGGTGGAATGAGTTTTCTATTAGATTTTTTCGCTTGATTTTGACGATTCTAACGAGAGATTTTCGGTGAAAATGAAAATTGAAACGAAAATTCCTATGGCATCAAATTCCAACTAAAATTCCAATGAAAAATTTATTCTAACGGAATATTTTTCGTTAAACTATGACAATTCCACGTGCTTTAATGCGCTTGATCCATACGTGTACGTACGTGCCTCTAAAAATCGGCATGTTTCTGTATTGATCGTGACTCGTGATGTATCAGTATTCTCATTCTTCTATCCATGTTTTATTAACATTTGACTTGCTAATATGACATCTATATATATATAATTACTAGCTAATAACATTTAATAAAACCTATTTAATTTTACCTATGTGACAATTTAATAATTTTCCCTCCAAAAACCGTTACATTTTGATGTATTTAATCTTTCATTTAATCATTAAATAATTAATACTCATCACTTCAAAATTACAAAAATCATTTTAAACTTTTGATTAATGACAGTTGACCATATAATGTGTTGACCGTATAATGTGATTAGATGTTATTATTGTTGTTACATTTAATTTTTTTTTAAATAAAAAATATATTTGAAATTTCTAAATAAATAATAAATAATTCACAAATAAAAGACGTACCAAAATATACATTACATCCAATCAGATAAACGCAATTTAAAAAAAAAATATTACAATCCTTTTAATTGTAAATTTGGTCTGCAAAAAAAGTGAAAAAAAAATAATTAATCATTATATGCATACAGACTCATAATAATTTATAATTTATTTATATCTGTGCAAATGCACGTGTCGAATACTAATTTAAATCAGTTGGCATTGTACAGACTATAGATAGGGATATACCATAATAATTCATAAGAAAAAACGAACAAAAAGGCAAAAATGAAAAACAGTTAGGGGAAGAGAAATCAGCAAACCTCACTTCAACATAAGCCCCAAGAGCCCGAAGCCCGCTAACATAGATATCAACGGGCCGGGCCCCAATATTGCATCCGCCCGGAAGCCCAACAACCGCCTCCCCAAACCGGGCCAGCAGCGGCCCAAGTATAAAGAACCCACCCCTGATCTCTCCCATGAGTGCCGGGTCGGGTTCAGTCGGCCGGGCCCGGCCCGCATCAACCAGCACCTGGTTGCCAGAAAACTCAACCCTGGCCCCCACGGAGGCCAATATGGAGGCCATGGCCCTAATGTCGGACACATTGGGCACATTGTTGAGCTTGGATGGGCCCGTGCAGCAGAGTGTGGCCGCTAGTATGGAGAGGGCCGAGTTCTTGGACCCGCTGATGTGGACATGGCCCGACAGCCTGGACCCGCCAGCTATCACGAGTTTCGGGCCCTGTTCGGGACAATGGGTTTGGGTTTCGGGGAATGAGTTAACATTAGGCGCCATTTGTGACGGTAAATTAAAGCTTCAAAATAATTTGGATTTTTTGCTAGCTGAGGAGCCAAATGGAAAAAGAACAGAGTTAAATTAAATTAGTGACGTGTATTTCACATGGCTGGTTGAATAATGCAGCTACTTCAATAATTTAGTAGAAAGCGTGAATCTGATGGGTATAAAATATCTTATACGGTAAAGAGAGAGATTGTTAACGGTATCACAATTTTTTTTTTTCTTTTTGGGTTCAGACGAAATAATTATCGAGCGGGTTGATCCGTTATAGTTTTATAATAAGAATACATATCTATATCTATATATATATAATAAGAATTAACATTTTCTAAAAATAGTACATCAAATTTTGGTCAAAATTCTATCTGCATTAATTACATGTCAGTTTTGGTAATTTTTTTTTTTACAAAAAAATCGGACAGCATTAAATGCTGCCCTTAAAATGTGGGATTTGTTCAATCACAAAAGATTTTCACATGTGACATCATAATTCTCTTTAAGAAAGGTATCAATAGTGATTCCTCACTTACGTGATTCGAACTCGAAACTCATTTATAATTGTATTTCGAACTCGAAACCCATTTATAATTGTTATTTAATATTGTTTATCCGTGTATCGCACGGAATACGCACTAATTTAATTATATGCTTTGAGTCATATATTTGTATGACTGTACATTTCCACCTAGAGATGTTTCATTTATCACGTCATAAGGAGTTTTTCCATTTGAGGCTTTTACACAGTTTTAGATTGAAAGGGGCCCTGTGTACACATGAATTTTGGCCCACTGGTAAGTTTCTTTCAAATTTGATTGTCAGGACTTTGATGATGGGCCTGGGTACACATGTTATGGGCCGAAGTTTGTTCTCGACCACAATAACTACGCAATTTTAGGAATTTGGAGTCCAAGATCCAATGCATTGAATGCTTCTCAGTGAAGAAGTTAGATTTCTCAATCTAGTAAATTATAGAACGTTATTCTGATGCATTAATTTCACAATTTTTAAGATTTTTATGATTTCACGATTTATTGTCCCATAATATCATATGATTTAAAGGGTATAAAGCTATGATAGGATATTTGTAATTAGGTCGATTACATTATTATATATGTATCATAAAAAAACTTGTCTTTAAGACATATACTAACACTAAATTGCCCAATATTAGTGGACTTCCGAGACTCATTTATGAATTTAGTGTGCTATTTTTTTTTATTTTCTTTATTTTTTAATAGTTTATTTGGATCAGTGTGGACACCACCATATGCCAATATCACATGGTTTTTCAATTGCTATGCAATCTTCTACCACATCAAGCAATGAATATATTAAGTTAGCAATCTTCTACCACATCAAGCAATGAATATATTAAGTTGTGGCCACCAAAGAATCAAGCAATGAATATTAAGTTGTGGGCTTGTGGCCACCAAAAGTGAAACTCGTGCTTTATTATGTGATAACGAAACACTTAATTATGTAATAACTACGCTTATTATGTAATAACCAAACACCTTTAAGGCCTATTTACACAAAAGTGAAAGTTGTGAAACTCATTATGTAATAACCAAACACATTTAAGGCCTATTTACACAAAAGTGAAACTCGTGCTTTATTATGTAATAACTACGCTTATTACTCCCTCCTTTTTAAATTAGATGTCGTTTTGACTTTTTTGATTCATCCATTTTGCTACGTATCTAGACATATTTTAATGTCTAGATACGTAACAAAATGAATGAATCAAAAAAGTCAAAACGACATCTAATTTAAAAAGGAGGTAGTATGTAATAACCAGACACCTTTAAGGCTTCTTTGTAAATAGCATTCTTAATCTTTTACACTAAACAGACCAAGAAATTTTACATTAAAGAATTAGCAAAAATCTACATGGATTTGGATACATTCGATAGTTTTGTTAGCACTTTTTAACTAAATTTCAATTACAAGTTGAATAAATTATGTGTTACAGCGTCGAAAACTTGAGGAGAATTGCAAATTAAACTCAATTAAAGGCGTACACAAGCAGAGTTGGGCCGAAATACTCAAATTTTACTCGGCTCGTTAACTGAACTAGTAGATAAACGAGCTTGAGCTCATACCTTAACAAGTCGAGATCTAGAATTAACAAATCGAGCTATACAAAATTACATAATAATTTCAATTTTCAAGAGCTGAAATCATGCAGGACCCGTTTTATTTAAAAGCTCTAAACTTACGAGTCAAATAATCTAAAGCGGCAATGTGTTTCCTTTTCTTTTATTACAAGAAAGTAATTATAAATTTATTCGAAGTGATACAGCTAGAAAGTTCATTACATTTACTAACAACTCATAGGCGGCAGATCAGGCGCCGTCTTCCCGGCGCCGCCCTCCGCCGCCGGCTTCTCGAAAGCCCTGCTCCCAAAGAAGAAAAACCCGACGCCGTGGCCGGCGACGGCGGCCACGAACACCCCGGCGTTGAACGACATGACGGCGAGCATCACGAGGTAGACCAGCCCGACCCTGACGACGTACATCGCCGTCTGGGCAGCGGCGGCGGCCGCCGACGACCGTCCCCGGAGGATCCTGCAGTGGGACAGCCACTCTGCGGCGGCCGCAAGGAGGAAGACCACCGCCAGGGCCAGCGCGTACATCCCCGGATGGCCGTAGCCCGGCCACCCATCGAACAGGATTTCCGCGTTCTCGCCCCAGAAGAACGTCATGTGCATCATCATGTGGCGGCGGCGCATCGCCGTGGGCGGTGGTGCTGCCGACGACATGCCGTGTATATGGCCACCGTCGTTCATTTATTTTTGTTGGAAAGATAATTATGATATTTCGGTGTGGGATTGGAATTTATTGTAAAGAGATGGTTTTGTTTAAGAGTACGAGGCGAAAGGCTTAAGTAGTTGTGTTTCTTTAATCATTAATAAGTTTTTGGCACTTGTGTAGTACACTCTACTAAATTTTTTGGGATAGTACAATAAATGCGAATTTTGGCAAATTCGTTGCTCGTCCAGTTTGCGCACTACAACATATATTCACATGAATATATGTTAGATTCAACAATTAAATAATTGAAAAGGGGCACTATTCTTAGCAAATACTCCAATTTTTCAATGAGTTTCAATAAAATAATTGAAGAAGGGCACTATTCTTAGCAAATACAAATTTTCAATGAATTTCGGACGGTGAATTTGCTAAGAATAGTGCCCCTTTTCAATTATTTGATGATATCATGATAAGGTGTATTTTTAAAATTGTACTGCAAAAAATTAACAGATTAACTTTTGGAAATTGCAGTACGAAAAAAAGTTATAAAGTAGTACTATGTTTTGTTCTTGGTGAGATGACAGCTGGGATTTTGTTTCTTCAACATGTGACTTAGAAAATATTTACATTTTTATTTCCTCTCGATTTGTTTGTTAACAATCCGCCAAATTTGTGGCTTGGTTTTAATACGTACACCTTGGCCTTGGGCTAAAATTTACTGGAAAAGAGAATTGAATGGACTTGGTTTGGCAATAAGCATTGAATACGTTTGATTATTGGCATGCGTGCCTTTTGAATTTAAAGCTTCGTTTATCATGTTTTTGGGATATACGACGGCTCATTGGATGACAATCATAACTAAAAGAATTCAATGAAAGTCAAATTTATTTTTAACTTTAATTTAAGCTCATTACACGTACATCAACTTTAATTTACTATTCATCTACTCACATTATTGTAACTACATATAATTTTTAATTATATTTCTCTTATTTTTATGTCAAATCAACTTTAACCATTATATTTTAAATATTATTTTAATCCAAACTCAAAATCCACTCACCCTCTTAGGTTTTTTAAGTGCACGGACGGGACATTATGTCCTCTGTGAAGAGCATTATTCTCGTAATTTGAACTCAACATGAAGTTTGAATTATTTCCACAAGAAATTGTGAAGAAGGTGGGAAGAAGGGTATTCAAAATTTATAGATACGTACACATTGCGTTATAAATTAGATCACTGAAGATACTAAGAGGATGTTTGGATAAGATATCTAAAAAAAAGCTATTATTTTTAACTATTTACTTTTTTAACTCAACTCTAACTCAACTCCACCATCTTCAATATTATCAATATAATTAAATAATATCAATCAATCATTTTTACACATTACATAAACTTTAATTCGCTATTTATTCACTCATAAATATTTAACTAATCATCATTTCATATCTTTTCTTTCCTACTTTTAAATTAAATTAACTTGAATTTTTTATTTTACATATTATTTTAAAATAAACTCAAAATTTCACTAGCAACTAACCATATCGCATTTTTCAAAATAATATTTCCTCCTATTTTTAATAAGTGTCGTTTTGAGAAGTCACACAATAATTAAGATTTTTTTTCTGCCAATAATAACCCTTATTAATGAAGATATAGATGAACGTTTTGAGTAAATATGAAGAATAAATATGAAAAGACGTAGTGTATTTATTAGCTAGATGAGTGTAATAATGGAAAAATATGTACAAAAGATCCAAAACGTAATTTATTTAGTTAATTGTTGATAAAGTCAAAATGACATTTCAAAAAAATAGGAGGTACAATAAATCAAACTAAAAAATCCAAACAAAACTAAAAAAATTTATATCAAGCATCCCCAAAAAAGTTACACCCCAAAAAATCCTAACGATACCAATATGAACATAGTTGTACACAAATTATGCCCACGTATCATTTTAATTATATATACTAATCCCGTGTCATTTAAATGAAACACATGATTCAATAAGAACGAGCCAAAGTTTCCCTTCCCATCCCATCCTTCCAAGCAAAGGGAACCGAAATTTATGTTCTCATAGTCCCAATCCCATCTCAAACATCACAACTATTAGAATATCACTTTTGAGTTGTCCCACATCGCTCATATATGAAAAATAGACCCACCTTATAAGACTAATAGGTTACTCATCCTTCCACCAATTGGTTTTGAGATGAAACCCCATTTGAGTTTCATATGAATTTTTCCCTTCTTTCATGGCCTGGTAATAGGCCAGTACCTATTTTCCCCCAATTTCTGTCAACAACAATACCCCCAAGAGCCAAATCTCCAAAAATAAATTACAATCAATTGGCATAATTTGATAATTTGATTATTATTACTATTATTTAAAACCACCGGTCACACCTCATGGTCACCGGTCACACCTCATGGTCACCGGTTACACACAACATGAGAAGCCCCAAAAAGGAAAAAAGAAGCCAATCTCCAATTCCAATATTATTGTTTATCATATAACAAAATAAATAAATAATCACATTAAAAAAAAAAAAAGTTATCTAGTCCTGATCAGAGAAAATATCCTGAAGGACGGAGATGCACTGAGCGTGCGGGTCCTTAGTCATGAACCCAATCGGGTTAGCAAATCGCACATCTGAGTGGATCCCAATATTCTCGGTCAGATCCACCCTCGAAAGCTCCACGTCAGACAGGGGCTCGCTGCACTCGGGCTTCGGGCTCTTCACGGCCTTCACGTAGCACGAGTCATTCTCGTGGTCCCCACTCACCTTCAGGCTGTACTTTCCACTCCCATCCGTCACTCCTTCTATGCTGTATGTTACAGCCTTCGTCTCCAGGTTCACGCACTCTAGTTTCACAGCAGCCCCTGATCAAGGCAAACAAAAATATAATATTTCATAGTATAAATATATATTTATATTAAAAAGGGAGTATCATGTGTCAACCCGCCTGTCTTATAGACCTTGGTGCACCTTTTTTGCCATTTTGCATGTTTACAATATTTTTTGATTTTTTTTTTATAAGTATACGACAGTAGAAAAAAAACAAAAACATACATAAACGATTGATAAACTAAAAAATAATGCAATTTAAAAATTAATGACGAAATTAAATAAAAAATCAGTCATTCATAAACTCTGGAAGCTATAGATCTCGCACAAGAATTTGTGTATTAATCAAATTGTTGTTACCTGCGAGCTTCTCGCTAAGGGGATTTTGGAATTGAACACGGCAGGGGTCGCAATAAACATCTCCCTCCACTGTGAACACTTCTTGTTTGTGGCATTGGGCAATGGTGGCAAAGGCCAGGATGAAGAGGGCAGAGATGAGACCAATAGCCTTTGCCATTTTTCTTTTTATTATTATTATTATTTTCCTTAATTTTTTGGTTTATTATTTATGACTATATTATTAACTTCTCTTGTTTTGTGTGCCTGTGAGGAGCAGTTTTGACCTAAATTTATAGGGTGGAACGAAGGGGAAAACGGACGGTAGAGCGAGTATGTCTGTAATTTCTTGCATTTTGCATGGTTATAATAATGTGTTGTTATATAATGAGGTCAATAATTTTTCTTCTACACTTATTTAGGTGTTGTGTTTAGGGTTCAACAGAATTTTAACTGCCAATGCTTGGTGAAGTATAGAGTATATGATAATCCTAAAAGAAGATTAAAAAAGTTATTTGTTCTTCTCAATTTATTCGAAGTTTCACATTTTCTCTTTCATTCATCTAGTTAAGTTACACAAAATAAAACAATTATGGAAAAACCAATGATAAAATACTGCAATGAAATTTCCAAAGGAAATTTTAGATAGCTTCAATTAGAAAATTCCAACAAAAATTATTTTATTCAAATGAATTTCCATTAATATTGAAGTTGAAATTTAATAATTCTAACGGCCCTTTTCCTGTTTTCCAATGGTTTACTGCCATAAATTGTAGTATAGCCCACTTAATATCAGCTCCTAAAGTAGGAGTTAAAGTTGAAATTTAAGTTTCGTCAAAGAGGAATGAAAAAATTTATATTCGTTAAGTGGGCTATTGAGATTTTGAGGCGTGTAGGAGGTGATGTTTTCTTAAAAGTATTGTTTTCAAAGTTGGGACAGACCGACTTGTTAATTAGATCGAAAATCAATTTGATTATCAATTCAATTATTTGTCAGTGTACCGAACGAAACCCGGTCAACGATCTTCTCATGGACAATCTTCTTTGGGATTGAACCGGTCCATATTATGAATACAATTTTAATACTCAATGAGTAGGCATAAGTTAGTTATTATTCAGTTTAAGTATTAGAATGTTTTAAATTATTTAAATATTCAATAAGTAATATTTTTATATTTAAATTTTATTATGTAAAACATTATATATATTTAATAATATTAATAAATTAAATATTGGTTCGACCACTGGTCCTACACGTAAATAATTGAACCAGTAGCTTAATCGAGCAAGTTTTGAGAACATTACTTGAAAGTCAACATACGATTTTTCATGCCACGTGTCAGTTGCGGATAATTACGATATAACCTACAAATGAATCACTCTAAATTACTCCAATATATTTTTTAATTAAAATGATATACATTGGAAATAATATAATAAAAGGCAAACATTTAATATCATAAGTGTGTGTTATTGTTTTGAACAAATAATAAAATTCAACTCTATATATAGTTTATTTAGGTCGAGTAGTATTATTTTAAAATACTTCTTAATATTTATTTTATATAATATTTAATTTTTAATTTTTTCTCAAAATATATTCAAAAACTATTAAAATTATTTTTTATGATGTATTAATGTATTATATTTATATTATGTTTATAAAATAATTTATAATGTCATTTGATACTTTTTTCTTTTAATTTGGTTAGTTAAACAAATTTAGTTTTATTTGTAAAGATATATAAAATTATAATTTATCTTTTATAGACAATACTAATGTCAAATTGAAGATTGTTAAAAAATATTTAATTTGATATATCATATATGAAAATAAAATATAAATTAAAAAATTGTAAGGTTTTAAATGCAAGAAGAATCGATATTATAGTAGTTAATAAATAAATTAAATTAGAAAAGGAAAAGCAGTACATAGTAATTAGGGAAAAAAACCTTATTAACTCACTAACAACTAGCAATACCACATTTTTTAAAATTAACCGTGATTAAAGAAAAAAAAACTCGTTTTGAGCGGATATATTTATATCCCAACATGCCCTCAATTTTCTTAAAAGATGAATGTTTGTCCGAACCTAGTTACTGAACTTGAAGTGCTGCCACATATGATTTCAAAGCAGTGCAAACTTCCAGTACTCAAGCTCAACACATTCATAAATTTTATACAAGGATTGCGAAAGTTTGCACGTAGTATCTAAGTATATTGTTAAATATAATACATTGAAAATATGCATTTCATTTTCATGTTATCATAATTTATTTTCTGATTATTTGAAGTATGGAAATTAACTTTATTAAAAATTGCTTAAATATAACCAATTTAGATAATTTTCTTTACTAAAATAAAATTTAAGTAATTAAGATTACTTTCAAGTTAAGTTTTTAAAATGTAAATTATACATAAATAATAAAAAAAAAAAAAATTGTCTTACATAAATAATACATTTGGAAATATATGATTATACTAAATATGAAATGGGATGTCAGGAAATATATTTAATTGCACTCGATTACAATCGTTAAGTCATATTTGGAAAATATATAATTATTGATTAAAAAAATAAAAGAAACATTCCATCCTTTGAGAAGTAATGTTGTTTTAGGTTGAACTAGAGGGATACTTTTAAGGCTATTTACCCACTTTTATTATTATATTCGATAATAAAAAAAATTAAATAAATAGAATAAAAAATAATGTTATATATTATTAAAAACCTCATTGTAGACAACATTCTTTGGTTCGTAGGTACACCATTTTTCTCGCAAATTAATATTTCAAGCTTTTTCGGTTAGTGAGATGGAAAACAACTACATACTTATTAAAGAAGTCATCAGTTAATGCAAATACAACCAACTATAAGCTAATTGTCAAAATATAACTGATTCTGACGGTTGAATAATTTTTTTTACACTTTTTAACTCAAAATACAACCCAAATTTAATTAAATCAAACTCTCCTAAATATTATAATTATAATTAAATAATATCAGTAAATCATCCTCACACATCAAAATCAACTTTAATTCACTATCGAGCCACACATATTCTTAACTGTCTATTATTTTCAATAATCTTATACTTTTAGTTTTACATTACATGCATCAACTTTAATATATTACATTTTAAATATTATCTATAAATACAAACTAACCCAACCTATGAAGAGCAACTTATATAATAAAAAGTCGCTCTCCAAGTACTTTAAGACACTTGAAAGCATGAAGAGCACACTTCGTTTTGTGATTATGCTATATCTCGTTGTACTTTGTAGAGGTGACCTTTTTATTTTTTATACTGTTTTTCATAGTTTCATTTAATTATATTCAAAATTATCTCTGCTGTATATCTTAATAAATATTGGAATTTCATTAATAATTACAATTAGTCAAGTTTTAAACTTTTCTTTCTTGATTTGGTTTTTATAATAGTAATTAAATAGTGAACGAAAACCATTTGAACTTAAGTTCTAGTAAATTAATAAACAATAGAATTAATTTTATTCATCAAATTGATTTACCAACCGGTTTAATTACATAATGATGTGATAACAAGATTTGGATCGTTGATTTTTATAATATTATGATGACACGATTAATGAATGATTATTGTGTATATTTTCGATAACATAATTTGTAAACAATTCTGGTAACATAACATGACTAGTAAAATTATTATATTCGGAGCTAAGTTCCATTAACGTACGCTATGTTATATTCAACTCCAAATCGTGTAGTGTGTGTGTGTAAAATAAATAAATAAATAACTCCAAATCGTGTATTTATCTTTTTTTTTTGCCGAAACGATAGATGAATTATATAACAAACGCACAAATGTGCAAAGATACAACTTGAAGTGCAGCCCAAAGCTGAATAAAATGAGAGGACAGGTCTGACGACCGCCTAGAACCTCAAGCTAAAATAAAAAACAGACTCAAAACACTACTACCAACTAAGATCGCTCCCCACAGGAGAATAGAATCGGCTCCCACAGGGCAATCAACACAGGGGCCAACGGCCCAGACCGAAAAAACCAAACATAGAACACTCAGGCGAAGAGCCCAGACCAAAAATACATGCCCTAAAGAACACAAATACAAACGACAACAAACAAGCAAAAATCAACATAAAACAACAACTAAGAAAATAAAATGAGCCCTTCCTAAGCAGCTGAACCAAGCAGAGTAAGTGGATACCAAGCCGACCTCGAGTGAATCCCACAGCCAAACGGGAACGACCCGAAACTGCCCAACACTCGGGGGCCTAACGAAGTCGAAATCCAAGCCCCAGAACAACACCCGAAAGCAGACTCGAACTACAACTTCAACACCTAAGATGCCTCAGGACCGCCACGTAACCGGACCCGCTAACACCACTAGCTAGTCAAACCACATCCGGTGAACCCCGAACCACGAAGATGCCGAGGCTGCAGCCACGTCCCCTACCGCCCGAGGCCGCCACAATCCTCTACCCACCGCTGCCCCACCTCGGCCATCACCACTGGCCGAAGGTCAGAACAATGGTCCACCCCAAACCCAAAACCGAAGGAAAGGGGGAGAAGGCAGGAGGTACAGCGGAGCTCCGGCCGTCCGACATCATCGCCGTCGAACAACCGAGGCACCATCCACCCAACCGAATCTGCCGCAATCCTCCGTCCACCACGGCCCCACCTCTGCCATCACCACTGACCGGAGGATAGAACAATGGTCCTCCCGAGACCACCACCGGAGGAAAGGGGAAGAAAGCTGAGAACTCAGCGTAGATCCGAACACCCACATCCCTTCGCCACTCCCAGGAAGCCGATGAAAAGAGCCCGCGGGCCGGCAACTGAAAACCGACCCAAACTTGAGAGATGAAAGCTTACCTGAAACAAGTGACGAGGGAGGCGCGTGAAGCTGGGCGGAGGCCAGGCGGCCGGGGGACGACCACCGACCAAAGCTCAATTACCGCAGAGGAAGGCCGATCAACTCTGAATTGGAGGGGAACGAGGGGGTAGGGTTTGGAGGAGAAGGGGATCGCGATTTTACTGCTTTGTTCAAGATTCAAAAGGTATATTCCAAATAACTATTGTCTTGAAATTTCAAATTCAATTGTTAACAATTTCCTAATAATTTTCATGCAAATCTTTAATTCAAAGTCAAATGTTAACAATTTCCTAATAACTTTCCTACAAAATTGCCCGCATAAATAATGATAGATATGAAATTTGGCAGTATTCAAAAGATAAAAAGTAATTCAAATTGTGGAGAATTTAAAATGGTACGAGTTTGCATCATTCATTTTAGTAAAAAAAAAACTTAAATGAATTTTATTAAAAAATTAATTTTATTTAATTAACTTGCACTAATTATACCGTCCATGCAAAGAAAAAAAAAACACAATTATATTTATGCAATTAAAAAAAGTGTATGCTACAACATTGGATATTAATCCATATATCATAGGTACTCACTTAATAAATTTTCACCACATCATTTGTTGGAATAAAAAACTTAATAACGGAAAAAAGAAAAAAAAAATGGGACTATGTTTACTTGAAAGACTATCAACACGTGTACAGATTTTTAAATTCATTTTCAAATTGAAACTTTAAATTCGTACTTAAATTGAATTGAATAATATAATTTAATTAGCACTGTAGGAGTTTCTTAGAAAAAAACTATCAAGCAATTTGCTTTGATTTTCAAAAACAGATAAATATTGATTTCTAAAATTATGGGGATTGTTTACTTGATATAGATTATGACCATGTGTACAGATTTTAAAACCATCATGAAATTCAAATTGGAATAATATGATTTAATTAGAATTGTAGGAGTTTGTTAAGAACAAAAACTCTCTGTGAGTTTGCATTGATTTTCAAAAACAAATAAATACGGGTTTCTTTTATAAATAAATTATTTATTCGTATTTCATCATAAATCTCAAAGATGTGTACTTTGTTGATACGTGTTTGAATAAAAATCTTAATAACAACGAGATTTTAAAATCATTGCATAAAATTGATAAATGAAGTATATGCAACGTAGAATTGTTAAGTCTCCGTTTATTTTATACATTTGAATACAAATCTATATATATATATTAAGAATTACCATTTACTAAAAATAGTAGTAAAAAATTTAGGAAACATTTAATGTATACCATTTTTAGAAACTTTTTAAATATATGCATTAATTGCTTCCATATACACGTTTTCAAATAAGATCAAATAAGATATGATCAAACAATTACTTAAATAAATTTATTAATATATGCAATATTTTCATTGATATATATTATAATAAATTACAAGATTTATTTCCCGTGATTAATATTGATATTAATTTGGTTAAAATAAATATTATTTTATTAATATTTGTAATACTTTCATTGATATTCATTATAATAAATTACAAAATTGATTTCCATGATCCATGTTGATAATATTTTGGTCAAGATAAATATTACACCATATTTTAAGTTATAACCATAATATTACAAATATTCACTTTTTATCTAAAAATATTTATAGAAAATCGTAACAGGTTAGATAGAATTTTTTTTCCAAGTAATCAGACAAAATCAAGTTGGTGAATTAATCTTTGCCAATATTTTTTTTCTTAAGCTTTATTTTGTTAAATATAAAAAATAAATTGTTCTTCAAATTAATATAATATACCATTTAAGAGATAATGACCAGATACATTAAATAATACTGATGGTAAAAAATTAAAATTAAAATATATTAACTATTTTTTGAAATTTATTTGTATATTATTGGCACCCTTGATTTTTGTTATTTTATTTTTTATTTTGATTTATTTCTATAATTAAATTCTTGTAAAATATATTTTCATTGTAGAGTATGTTGAATAAACTATAAATCCTTATAATGCGAATTAAAAAAATCTTGATCATATAAGGGATTGAATTTTTGACATTTTCTAAATCAAAGTTGTTTAATTAGAATACAAAATTAAATTCTAAAAAAACATGTGTATATTTTGTAAAATATTTATACACTATTTAATTTTAAATTTATTCACATATTTTAAATTGATTACATAAATAAATAATACTAACCAGCATTAAATATTTTTCATTACATAAAATAAAAATAAAAAGAAAACGTACAACTTTTATAACTGTATAAATAATAATGACATTATATGACAACAACGTTTATAATAAAATAATAATTAAGTATTATATTGTGAACAAGAATAAGTAAAATTGTTATTCTCTCTTATATCAAGGAATAAATATATATATTAAAATCAAATTTATATTAGTATAAATGTGTTAGTGAGATAATATATTAATTATTTTACAAGCGAGCCATAATATGCTCATATTTAATGTTTTGACTAAAAAAACAACGATGATTAAAAGAGGTGTAAAATAGATTGTAACCTTATTGTTTATTACACTTAACGCTGATAATAAGAGGTGAAAAATAAATGATAACTCTATTGCTTTATATACTTAAATGGATTGGATAAAGTCTGTGAAAATAACTCATTTAATATTTTTGTCTCGTGCATCGCACGGGGTACGTACTAGTTTTGATAATGAGATTTTAAAATTATTATATAAAATTGATAAATGAAGCATATGCATACAGCATGGAGTTATTAAGCCTCCGTTTATTTTATACTCAAATTGATGAGAAATAATTTTCGGTATCACCTCAATATTTATTTTATATATAATATGTAAATCTTTTCTCAATTTTAATATTTTAGACATAATTTTTTTTATGTTCTTTATATAAGATAATTTTATATTGTTACAATAGACTATATAAAGTAAATTTTATCACATGTAACCCCACATCTTTAATTTATAATTATAGTTAATATTGTTTATCCTAATATTTAGTTTATAATTATTATTAGTATTATTATTATTTTTTTTGGTACAATGAAAGAGGCCATAACCCTATATTAGGACTCGACGGTGATACGACACTCCAATAATATCATGCTCTAACCAAACTCCCAGAACCGAAGGCGGGGAACCTACTCGCTGAAGGTTGGGATTATTAGTATTATTTATCCGTGCATATATAGCACGGGCTACACACTAGTAATTATATATGGAATGTAATTATGTAATATCTTCATATTATTTAAGTGGAGGGTGCAAATTCCTCTAGACATTATAGTAAGTAAGCATTCTTGGGTCGAGACAATTGCATCTGTTTTCGTTTGGGTTCTTCCGAGTATGTGTCTATTGGTCCATGCAAACCATGATGACGCCTTTTTATATTTATAAATATTCATACATTCATTTCACGCGAATTAAATGGGAAATAATTAACATGTTGGAACATAATTATATTATAGTATTTTGCACTCATCATTTTCTTTATTATTTGAAATTCCTGTAGACGAGTAAGCCCATTGAAGTCTTGTGTATTTGAAGTGTCATTGTAAACCAGATAAAAGTTATAGTATATTGAACGTAGGCACATTGCCGAACCACGTAAATCTTGTGTCATTTACTTTCTCGTCTTTAATTCGTATTATTCCCGTTTTACAACAGAGACGTATGTTGATAAATGTGTGTATTAACCGGTGATAATTTTTTATTGCGGCAAACATGTTTCACATGCTTAAATTTTATTCAATTTTACATTTTGTTTTGTTCAAGTTTATTCGTTGATTTTAATGGGGGTATTCATTTGGTTTTGTTTAGGTTTTTTAGTTCGGTTTGGTTGATTTTGAAAAATGTGGTATGATTAGTTGTTAGTGAGTATATTAAAATAATATTTAAAATAAAATAATTAAAGTTGATTTGATATAAAAGTATTCATTTGAGATATGTAAAGTGATAGTTAGTTAAATTTATGTGAATGAATGAATAATAAATTAAAATTAGGGTGATGCGTAAGAATTATTGATTAATATTATTTAATAATATTGAAAATAGTGAGATCGAGTTAAAGTTAAGTTAAAAAAATATGATTGAGTTAAAAATTTTCGGATATTTTTGGATACCTTGTATCCAAGCAACGCCTTAAAAGTCTTGGGGTATTCATTTGAAAATCTAAAAATTCTTACAAATTCTTGAGGTATTTAACTTATTTAAAACTAGAATTTGTTAAATCTTTTTAAGATTTGTTGGAATTTCAAAAAAAAAAAAAAAATCTTAGACGAAATCTCACTCAAAATCTCACCTCCATACTTAAAATTTCATAAGGTTCCTCTAAAATCTGAAAATCTTAAAAAATATCAAATCTTAAAAAGTTTTAAAATGTCACTCGAAATCCTAAATGAATACATCTCTAAGATTGTTTGTGATTCATTTCATGTCATTCCTCAAAGACAAGTACATGGACATATATATCCAACACAACATAGGTCTATAATGCGATTGTAGTTTTAATTTGAGTCAATGAATTGAAATATCACTTCCTAGTTTTTTCCCTATACTATATTAAATAAATAAAATCCTCAACTTACTATTCATTTTGTTCCTATTAGTATAAATTAAAATGATTAAATGTAATACAATAAGAATTCAATTCACTTTTCAAGACTTTTACACATTTATTTGCATCTCAACCACCCACATCATGCCACATCATGTTGTCATTGAATATTGTATAAAAAAATTGTACAAATAACTTTTTCATTTTTCTATTTAGTATCACCAAAGACACGTGTGAGAAGTGACGGTAGAGATGAGAACACGTATCACACATTCAGTTAGTAAAAGGAAAATCGCATTACATATTAATTAACAAAATATGCCACACCGAGATATTTCTCAAACACGTGAATTGAATGATAGCATTTTCGAAAGATATTTTTCCTTTAAAAATGGATAATTTATGAACTGTCGTTGACTATAATGCGATTGCTCGATTATGAGAGTCGCATTCGACGCATTCATGTAATTTATTTACCTTTTTTCTATTATTTTGAAATACAACTTATATATTATGAAAACTTAATTCATTTAGTACTGATTTATCACATTTTTTACTTTAAAAAAACAAATTGGGATAATGAGAAATACAATTTTTTCTTCTATAAAAAGCATGATGTTTTTGTTCATTCACATCAACACATTAGTACCTCTGGCTTTTATGCCTCTGAAAGATTCTCAACCCATTCTTCAGTTTTCTCTACATATACTTGATATTTCTCTGCCCTGTTCATTGTATTCAAGATCAGGTAATAATTTTTTAATTATATTTTCATTCTCATAAAAATTTCCAATGTTTTACTTTCATTTGGATTTTTTCTTTTATTTTTTATTTATTTTGTCGTGAGTATGCTTAATGCAGGAACAATTAGCAGCCTCTCTGGATTTGTCTTAATCAAATCTTTACTAAAAAAGGTTAAAGAAAAAAACTTACTGCATTTCAAGTTTGTTGCAGATCATTTTATTTATCAATATTTTCTTTTTTTTCTTATTGGAATTATTCATCTTTATTTTTTATGTACTTTTTCTTGGATGAACTTTGAATATAAGTAGGTCTGATTTTTTTATATTCATCAAAATATCGAAAGCCGAACCCATGGTTAAATAAATAGAAAAAAGAAAAACGAAACGAATATTTTTTTGCGTTAACTTGTTGTCGGTATCGAACAAATTGAGTTTGGTACAGATATCCAATTTTAAGCGGTCGATTTTACCTAATCGAATCAAAATTGTGTCAATATATATATATATATATATATATGTGTGTGTGTGTGTGTGTGTGTATGTATTTAAACACAATTATGAGAGCTGAACGGAGAACCACTCCCTGATCGGTTATCTTAAAAAAGACGGTTGTGAAAGAACCGGTCGAACCGATTAAAATTAGCCAGTCGGAAGGGTTCTTGACTTTTTGTTTTTTCACATATAAAAACTAGTTTTTATATTTTTTAAAATATTTTTAATATAAATAAAATATATATATAAATATTTTGAATATGTATAACTATTATATGAATCAACTAAGACAATTGATTGTTTCAAATTATCAAAAAAATAAATAAATAATTTTTATATATGAAATTGAATTCTAAAAATATTATTTATATTTAAATTGATTAATAATAAATTAAATAACGGCTTAATCAAGTTCAACCACTTGTTTAATCAATAAATTATTCAACCAATCGTTTAACCTATTCGATGACGGGTCCGATATACAAAACCGCTTAATCTTAACTTAATTTATAGTATATTTTTTCCTTAATGTCACAGTGAAAATATAATTTTTAAGCGCGCGTTGTTCCACGCGCCTGCTCCACCCGGTGGAGCTTCGAGCCTTTTACTTTCTTTAATTTGTCCTCTTTCTTCAGTCTTTTTCTCTCTCTCTCAAAATTCATTACTATAAATTATTAAAAAAAAATAAGAATTAAAAATAAAAGAAAAACAAGCAAATCTCTCTCCCTCACTTCGATTCAATCCCCATGAAAACTCTGCTCAAGAAAACAGGTGTTTTTACTCTTTCTTCCTTTATCTTCTCCGCATATATACATACAACTTTTATGTGCATAAATATATACTTACATCTACACACACTATTATTGACTTATTGTATTTTTATTATTTAGTTGTACGTGTATTTATATGCTTCGTTGTCCCGTATTTCTCCCTTTTTTTTCCTTTTCTTTCGTGCCTTTACCTCCCATTTAAACCCAGCCCACTTCGGACATTTATATTTCTTTTTTTTTTCCTTGTATTTTACATGCAAATTTTATCTTTTGGCGTATTTCTTGTGTATGAATATGTGTAACAGATATCATAGATTTTGAACCAAGTGATTTTTGGTTTTTTTGCTCAAGAAATTTGATGGGTTGTAGCCTGTAGGAGTACATGTGTTTCAGTCTGGTAAGGAGTTTAATTTTGTGGGATCACATTGGAATCTTCAAAATGGTTGTGGTCTTGTTTTGAAGTTCGAATCTTTTTTGCATGATTTTTTTTTTTTGGGTGCATTGTTATTTTTTATNAGCCCTTGGAAAAAAAAAAAGATAAAAGATTGGTAAAGACAGGAACTTTCTATGTGTATTGTTTGATTTAGGATTTGTATTCAGCAGGTTTGTTGGGTTTTTATAAATAGACGGTTTTGTTGATGCTTGTCGTCTGATAAAGTAATGTTGCTGTGATAAAATGTGTTCAGTTTTATACAAGAAAATGGACATGTTGTTTCTTGTAATCGATATTTGATGACTTGATTCTATTTTGTTTTCAATTGGATTGGATTTTTCCAAGCTTCATTTTTTTCTAAAAAAGAAGATTATTGACTGTTGTGGTTTGAATTGTTTTGCATTGTTGTTATCCCTAGAGTTGTTCTGTGGACTTTGTCTAGAGACTGCGCAGTTTTTAGAAACTCTTTTGGTGGCTGTGTTAGTAAAAGGGTGTCTTTTGTTCAGAACTTAAAATTTTGATTTTTGATTTTTTTTTTCGAAAAGGGCATTTCTTTGATTCTTTGCACTGCAGATTCTCTTATTCTTGCCGGCAGCCATCCTGTTTGCTATTATGCACCAATGACACTTTTATATTTTAATTGCTCATCAGGCGATCATAGATACATAGGAAAAAACTATAAGCATCTGTGTTGCGACTGAAGCTGGAAATCCAGCCCGCATTTTCTGAAGAACGAGAATTAGTTGAATATACTCATCAAGAAACCCGTGTACCCTTTCCATTTTCTCGATATAAAGTAAGCTGGAACATAGCTTTCTATCTGGAAAGCAGCATGTGTATTTGTGTAATCTTATGTTAGTTATAAATGTTGGCACCTTGATTTTATTTCGTATGTGTTTTACATTGTTGTTTAGCTTCCAAATCATTGTGTTTTGGTTCAAAGCCTATCTTCACATAATAAAAAAACACCAAGTTTCATGGTTATTACAGATCTAGCAAAGTTTTCGATTACAATTCTCTTATATTTGCACGTGCAAGTAAAATTCGCAAATTTCGTTTTTTTTTTTTTTTTTNTGCAGATGGCTTCAACTTCTTATTCATCTAGAGGTTGTATTGATAATATTCCGTCCGAGATACTTATGCCTGAGAGTGACGTGTTTGGCGAGCCAAATAGTAGTCCACGGATTGGAAATGAACATCAAGCTGAGCTTCCTTCCATAAATAAAAAGTCGAATTACATGTATAAGTCCACATATTATGGAGATACACATCCAAAGCATGTAATAATTGGGCTGCCCATACCATTAGTGTGGATGAATAACAATGGCCCGGATAAAAATTCCGAGATGACTTTGACCAACAGTGTACAAGATACAGTGATGAAGCCTGAAGAGAATTCACAGGCTGAAGAGGAAAGAATGCAGAAATTGTGCGGTGAAATAGTCCCTGGATTGACCGAAAAATTTTGGAGTGATGCTGAGAAAGCCAGCTTTTTTCTGGGTTTGCACATATTTGAGAAAAATTTTGTGGATCTTGGGCATTTTGTGGAAACTAAGAACTCGGGGGATGTAATGGCGTACTACTACGGAGAGTTTTACCATTCGAAAGAATATTTTAGATGGTCCGAACGTAGAACGGCAAAGGGCAGGAAGAGGTACGTGTTTGGGCAGAGGATTTTTTCTGGATTAAGGCAACAGGAATTAATATCTCGGCTTGTTGCTAGAGTTCCAGATGAATGTAAAAGCGCCTTACTCGAGGTACTCGTTAAAATTTACGTCGTTAAATTAACTGCTATTATATGCTCGAAAGATTTGCAATAGTAAGCCCCTACAGATATAATTGTGAATCTTTGTGTGTATTACTATTTTACAATGAATTTGATGAAGAAAAAAGATTGAAGCTTTAAGCCTCCCAAAAAACAAATATGCACTATTTTGGCACCATCTCCAAATATCCTCATACTCAGAGAAAAACATGACAGCATTAGTGCGAACAACTTCTGTCGACTTGTTTGACAAATACTATCGAACAACGATGTTTCTCTCACTTTATTCTGTCAATTTAATTGTTTTTTTTTTTCTTCCCTTTAACAATGTACAAAGGTCTCCAAGACATTTTCGGATGAGAAGTCGAGCCTATCAAGCTACCTCTCGTCTCTAAAGTCCATGGTCGGGATAACAGCTCTCACCGAAGCCATTTCCTTGGGCAAAGGCAAGAAAGACATGACTAGAATGGCCTTAGAGCCCTCGGGCTCAAACAACACGATTCAGGCCCAAACAACACAGGTTATACCTTCACGCAAGAAATGCTCATCTCTCTCACCTTCTGAAATCATCGAAATCTTGAATGGTGACTGCCGACTGAGCAAAGCCCGGTCACACGAGCTTTTCTGGGAAGCTGTCTGGCCGCGCCTTCTCGAACGAGGCTGGTCTTCCAGAAAGGTTGAGTACGGTAAAGGCGATGTTTTTAACGTGCTGGACTATTCCGTAATCTACCTCACGCCAGGCTCGGATAAACTCCCGGATGACGAGATTGTGAAGGGAGACCACTACTTTACCTCGTCCACTGATGTTTTGGGCCGGGTCTCGAGGGAGCCCATCCTCATCCTTCTTGGCTCGGATAATGACGAGGTGAATAACGGGCCTGCTGTTGTGGCCCGAGAGGAAAGGGATGAGGAGGAAGAGTTTTATCTGCAGCCGAGGGCCCAAAACCGTAGCTTGCATGCCGTGAAGTACACGGTGGTCGACACGTGTCCCGGCGGGAATTTACGAGACGTGAGATATTTGCCGTGCGAAGAGGATGAAAACGGTGGGCCCGGATTGGAGAATGGGAAGGGCCCGATTGATGACGATGATGATGAGGCTAGTTTGGAGAATGTGAAGGGCCCGAGTGACGGCGAACCTGGTTTGGAGAAAAGGGAAGAAGAAGAAGAAGAAGGCCAGACACTAACAACACCAGAGGATGGGAATAAATCTGGAAGGATCCAGAAGGGGAAGAAAATCCGAGGTGGGGCCCGCCGTAAGGCAGCGAGAAAACGCGGAGAGACGGGAGGAGACGTGATTTGCAGTCCGGGCCGAGTTTTGATGGGCCTCGGAATGGAAAATGGGCCCGTGCCGTCGGGCCCGAATTCTGATGTACAGGAAGGACCAGTGGAGAAATCGCGGTGTCCTTTGCCGTTTGACCTGAACGAGCCGCCAGTAGAAGAGGCAGAGGAGGAGGAGGAGGACTTGGATGTGAATACGAATGCTGTGAGACAGAGTAGAAGGGGCCTCCAGTGGTCGGCCAAGGCACTGGAGAATCTGGTCGATGAGCTGGCGGATAGGAAGAGGAAGGGAATAATCGATGAGGAGGGATTTGTATGGAGGCCCACTAGGCGTGTGAGAACCGGGGTTTTGAGGGGATCTGTGGGTTGTTCAGGTGATGGAAATGGCGCGTCTGGCAGTGGGGACCGTAATGTGGAGAATGGTGTTTGAGAGTTCATTGTCGATTATGATGTCGTGTTAGAGGTTAAAAAAGTTGTGATAAAGTTGATGATGGGTTTTGAGGTTGAAGTTGAGAAGATTNTATAGATGCTTTGAAGGTTATGTCCTTTTCTTTTTTTCAGATTTATACTTTTTTACTATTTTTATTTCTGTAGTTTGGGTCATGAAGATTATGAAATCTGTACTTTGACATTGTATGGAGTATAAGTTGGGTTACTGGTGGAAATTTCTGAGGTGGTAACAGTTTTGTTATGTGCTTCTGTTTGAGTATAATTGTTGTAGGACATTATGTGATGCAGAATTATAAATTGTCAATAGAGAGAGAGAGGGATAGGTCATATTGTGCTTCTGGTGTTGAATATTGGATTTGATAATTTTTTGGTCTAATCAAAAACCATCTTTTCTCCTTGTTTCTTCTCAGTTATACACACCACACAGTTAAGTAAAATCTCTATTTCATAGGACTTGATTTGACTATATTGATGACTGACTAAAGATTGTATATAGAGTTTCATGAGACTTGATTTGACTAACTAAAGATTGCATAGATAGAGCTATATGTAGAGTGTCGCAGAAGAAGGAATGAGATTTTCTGCTCCAATTTCATGTTCCATTTCGTGTTTCAAACCATTGGATGAATGACACGTGTAAATAATGATGTTATATTTGTACACATGTCAATCATCCAACGGAATGGAGCAGTGCGAAATATGTGTTAAGCTTTTTTTTTTTGGTACAATGAACCTTCCGGTTTCCGAATCCCCTAGGGGACCGACTAATCCGGAATCGAACCGGGTAGGACCACAAGGGCGGCAAAGCTCTACCTCAAGAGTTTTAACACAGCTGCATTCCCAGGGCTCGAACTCGAGACCTCTGGTTAAGCTGGGAGAGACCCCAACCATCTCACCCACGTGCTCTTAGGTAATATGTGTTAAGCTTTGACTATAGTAAGTTAGGTTAAGCTTTTATTTACTATACTAAAGTATAGCTTTGTTGCTGTATATATGGTATGAAATATTGAAATTTGGAAACATTTTAACCAATTGTTCATGTTGGCCATTTTCACAAAGTAAGAACCTTTCAAATTCATAATTCTACAGGCTACAACACATTATTGCACTAAAATCTATGATCTATGCATGATGGACTGCTAGTTGGTGTGTTCTCTCCATAATTAAGAGACAAAAAAATTATTAATTGTTGACAAAATTATTAAATTCTAGCAATTTGCTATTTTAAACATTTTTGTGACTCAGTAAGTATATTGCTTTTGTTGACTTTTGTAAGTTTGATGAATCGATTTTTTTTTCCTACGGAAATTTGCTCAATTTGTTTAAGCGCTATAAATAAATTATTGACATGAAACTTTCTAAGTTTAAATGAAACTAAAGTGAATAAGAAGAATAAGAAATTCCACAATCACTAATCTTTAATTTTTCAATGATTTGAAAAATAATGCCTTGTCAATTGATAAATAGTAACTTAGTAATATTTTATTACAATTGTGAAAGTTGAATAATTAAAAAAAAACGGCATGAAAATTTGAAAAATTTGCTTATTTTTAATACTTATTATAATAAAATGAGCAGATTAATAAGAGAATCATTTAAATACAGCACACATCCATTACTTATATTGAAAATCCATCTCCAATTTTATTATTATATATCTTCCATTTCAAGAAATAAAAACAGGGAAAATGTTAAAGGCACATCTATGAACTATACATATACTAAAAGCCGTCCGGTTCCAGCGGCCGGACGGGCTAAAAGCTGTCCGGTTTCGCCGACCGGACGGGTTTTATTTTTTTTTAACTTTTTGAAAAAAAATGCAAGNAGTAGTAATAGGGGGGCGGTGAATAGCGATTGAGAAGAAAAAGGAAGAACTAAGAGCGCCTAGCTTAGGGCATGCTTGTTTATTAATTACTAATACAGAGCCCGTGCGATGCTCGAGATGCACAATTTTAAGGCTATTTATTCAGGCTTATAATTATATACATGAATAAAGAAAAATGTACGGGATATATATAGTACGTGACTCGTGCGAAGCACGATATATATTTATTTGGAGAATATTATATTATAAAATGCAATATTTAATAAAAGTTTATAATACGCAAAAAAGTTGTACAATGTTCAATAAAAGTTTTATAATATTCAAGTGGAGTCTTAAAGTCTCTTGTACATTAAGACTACTGACAAAATAATATTTTAATCAATGAGTTTCCTTTACCAAATTGTGAATGTGATTTGAGCAGTACAACAAATCGATATATAGCTGACTTGCCTTTTTCATTGTAGTTTTTTTCTTTTTTTTTTTTTATAATGAATTTAAAGATATTCTAAAATATAGCAAAAATTAATTTTTTTATTACAATTAGGAATTTTACTAAATATAAACTCTCAATCTATGGTGTTAATCAACGTTTAAGTCTAAAAAATTAGGAATTTTTACCTCTTTTAATCAACGTTTAAGTCTAAAAAACAATAGAGTTATTATAAGTTTTTTTTCTACATCTTTTAAAACATTAAATATGAGCATGTTAGGGCTAGCTTGTAAAATAATTAATATATTATCTCACTAAAACATTTATACTAATAAAAATTTAATTTTAGCATATAAATTTATCCCTTGATATAAGAGAAAGTAACAGTTTTACTTATTGTTGTTCACCATATAATATTTAATTATTATTTTATTATATAATAAAAAAGAAATATTGTTAAATAGTGTAGTAGAATTGTTATAAAATTATATAATTTTTTTTACAATATGAATTTAATATTTTTTTATGATTTGATAATATAAACAAATCTATACTTAACTTTGACAAATAAAACAAATAAATACTTTAGTAAGTATTTAATGTATATACTAAATAGGAATATATTTGGTATAATCAAATACCAAATATAATTAAATAAGTCAAAGTGTACATTTTTATTTGGTATTTAATTTTTTTATTATACTTATCTTTTTAAAATAAAACAAATAAATAAATTAATTAAATAAATAAAATATTATAATACCAAAATAGTAATGACATTTAATGCAGTTGACTTTTCTGGATAGTAAATGTAATAAATAGAATCTCCTTTTATATAAGTATAGATTGTATAATACGGAAATAGTAATGCAATAAATATTGTTGACTTTTCTTTATACTAAATCTGGTAAATGGTATACATTTTAATATAAGTATAGATTTCACTCATCTTTAATTCATACTCAAAATTTAACTCAGTTTTAACTCAATCACACTATCTTTAATATTATTCATATAATTAAATAATACAAACCAATCATTCTTACACATCACATCAACTTTAATTCACTATTCATCCACTCACATAATTTTAACTACCTATCATTTCTAATCATTTATCTTCTACTTTTATATCAAATAAATTTAGTCATTTTTTTTAAATATTATTTTAATACATTCTTAAAACCTCACTAATAATTAATCATACCACATTTTTTAAAATTAACTATAGTTAATCAAAATAACTCATTTTGGACGAATTATTTTATAAACAAGCGATCCTTTAATTATTGTATATGATAATTTGCCCTGTGTAGTGTAGGGTTGATAAACAAGACATCTTGTTTTAATATTCGGCTTAAGTTCAACAAGTTAAGGATAACTCGGCTCAACTCGACTGATAAATAAATCAAATCAAAACTCGTTTAATGCTCGTTTTGCTTAATGACACGGCTCGTTAAAGGTTGATTTTTATTTTAGTATAATTCGATTCGTTATACTTTGTTTATAGACTCGATAAGGATTCTAGTGTAAGCTCAAAAAAAAGATGAGTAGTTGGAACTTGGACTCGTTTACGCCTACTCAGAGACATACACTCGATTATGAAATAATGACACCCCTTATCCTGATGTTTACAAAGTTTACATAATAATCCCCTCTTATTATTTAGATGAAAATGCCTTTTTTGTTTCCATTTTTACTCCAAGTAGCGGTTTTAGTTTTTATTTTATTTTTATCTTATACTTCTTTTAGTTCTTATTTCTCTCTCTTAAATGAACGTGTCTAACCTATCTTCTTTGGTTCCTTCTTTTCCCCCAATTTCATTCTTTTTTATCTCCCTCACATTCTCTTTCTCTCAGAACTATTGTTTCCAACTCCAAATCTACATCCCAAAAATTTCGATAGAATCCTTCTTCTGCAAAAACCTTCAACAGATCTGGTCAACTCCGTCTTCGAACGAAACATCATAGCGCGGCTCTCTACAACATCGCCTTCGCCTCCCTCGGCCGCCATGCCTCCTCCGGTGCCGGTGCCGTCTACCTCCCGAATTCCGAAGTCCTTTAAAATAAAAAAACCACGATCCGCAATATTAATAAAGAATGAATTACCACCCTCGATTTACTCCTAATCGACGGCTTAGAAAAGAGATTTTCCTTCAATGGGTTTGGTGATTTTGAGGACATTGACAGTTTTAGGTAGTTGTTGTTTTTTTTTCTGTTTTTCGTGCAATGTGTTTAGATTTGGTTTTGCATGTTTATATTATTTTATCGAGTGATTTTTAGTTAATTTTCAATCATCATTTGCAGGATATGTTAATAACCTGATTTTTGGGTGTTTGATTTTATGTACTTTTTCTCTATTTTTCGTGCAAATGCCGTCAAAAATTTGATTGAACTTATGTTTATTCCTTGTTGATTTTATGTTGTTTGATAGGTGTTATGCTATTTTTTTTATTGAACTTCTGTTTATTCTTTGTTGTTTTTATGTTGTTTGATAGGTGTTATGTTATTGTTTTGTTGTTGCTTTTTTTTTTTTTTTTTTTATTGCTAATTTGCTTGCCCAACTCCTTACTTTTGAAATAAATTTTTTATGTACATTTTTTTATCAATTTTTTTTTCTATAGGTATTCTTATGCTTATTTGCAGAAGAAGAAAGGGAGGAAGAAAGAGAAAAAAAGGAATAAGAAAGAGAACGTTAAAAGGGAAGTAGGAGAGAGGAAAAAAAGAGAAAAAAAAGAGGATGAGAGAGTAGTTAGTTATTAGTTTAATTTTTGATTTATTAGTTTTTTAACTTCCTATTGTAGCAGTATTACATGTATTGTTTTGGAATGAAAAGACACAATTTTGGAATTCTCACAAATCAGTCATTTTTATGTAAATAGTTTTTAATAGACGATTATTTATGTCCTTCTCCCCTCGATTATCCCATTTAGCCCATCTAATATGCACCTCGTTGAGATGAGGCCCAAATATCGAATCCGCTAGCAAAAGGACCATTAAGAAGCCATATACGTGGAAGCTCCATTTCCAGTCCAGCTTCCAAAGTCGAATTAAAACACTTTTCAGCCTTCACAGCTTGAGAACAATACCTTCAAAATCACCAAATATTTACCCAAAATTAAGAGCATTCTTGAAAATTGAAATTCCAACGTGAAATTTGTCTCAGATACATTTTCTGTTCAAAAGTCGAGCAATTTAGAGATAAAAAGGGGCGGCGTATGTCTAATTCTTGATCGGGATGGGTCAAGCATTACGTAGAGCAGCTGGAAGGGCCGGCGGCTCAAGAGTCGAAACGACGTCGCAGATCGCAAAGCCCGTCGACCGGAGGCCGCCTCCGCAGCCGCCGACTCCGCCGCCGACGGTTGCTCCGGCTGACAAGATTCCCTCTGATGACCTTACTGCTGGCTTTGGTAATTTGTTCACGAACTTGGGATTTGTGTTCATTCAGTTTCTGAAGAATTCATGTGATGGGCTTTTCCCTAATCTATATTTTTATTTTGAAGATTTGATTTTTCTGAGAAAGTTGATTATATGTGGTATTTGTCAATCTTCTTTCGGTTTAGTGGGTTTTGAATCTTTAATTCAACGATTTGTGTTAGAATATACACTTATACAAGGAAAATAGGCCTAACTTATAAGCCTAGTGGGCTACTCCTCCTACCATCAATTGGTTTTGGGATGGAACCTCACTTGGGCTTCATTTGGCCTTCCCTGATTTGGTGCGCTTCGTCCGTAGGACCGCACCCGTCAACTCCCGTTTGTCAATTTGTGTAGTGCAAAGTAGTAAGCTTTATCAGCAAGAGAAAGCTGTTGTGTGTACTTTTTGTTATATAACTGCTAACAGCATACATGGGAGAATTTTTGTAACGAGGCGCTGAAAAAAGTATGTATTTTTGTTAAAAAAAAGTATGAGGGGTCGACCAACGAAAGCTCACACTCACTTTGTGAAATTCTAATTTCATGCAGTATTGATTTTGTTTTTATACATAGTTTTGAGTAATGCATCTGAGACAGATTGTTTTCCAGAGTTTTAACTTTTAACATTCTCTTTCTTGAAGGAAGAAAAATGCTAAAGAAGAATGTAACTAGAGACTGGGGGCTCTGTAGTAATGGACAATAGAGGCATGAAATTTTGGTCACTTAGTTAACCATAGAGTATCTTGATATTTTGTGGTAAGATAGATGGAAAGAGTAATTTTAACAAACGATAAGGAGCCACAGATATGCATAACTAATGTCATACTTAAAAAAAAACACCATAAACCAAATATGACATTTCATGTCACATGTATTCATTTTTATTTAAAAGGTGTGACAGGCCGACCGCCTAACAGTTAGGCCGCCTCACACAAATATTTGAGTTCAACAAATTGGATGGTCATCATTTGTGTTCGTAAAAGTTCCTTGATTGAAATATAGGTTTCATCCCACACAAGTCTTTGTCTTGTAATACAAATTGCTATTTGACCCTTAGCAAAAAGGTTTTGTTACTATTATATCTAAACATGTATTTTGGATTTGTGTCAAAAATATTTTGCCAAAGTTTGAATAATTTTTTGTTTTTTGTGTGTCTTTAAGAAGAAGGACCGAATGTTAATCCTGAAAATGTTCTCGAGAATCGTGACGTGCAGTATGATGCTATGCTTAGCCAAATGGTGGGAAGAATACAAACAAAGCCTGGAGGGAAGCTCGAGATGGGAGAGGTCAGGTTCCCAAGCTCCTCATTACATACAGCTTTTACTAGTGCTATATATTTTTTTTTAAATAAACTAAGATTTCATATTAGGACCAGAAATTTCATCCTCAACTTTATCTGAAACTCAAGAACAATAACAAACTAAACAATCCACAATCATAGTTCAGTTGTATATTGGTGGTGTTGGAAGACATTTGCTACGGCAAACAACATAGAATGTCTGGTAAATTAAAGTATTATTCAACATCATAGAAATTGGTACTCATTTTCTGGTCCAGTCGAATTATATTATGAATGTACAGAGAAAAGTTAAAATTGTACTTAAGTCATAATTGGTTTAGGCACCTAAAGAATGAGGGGATCCCCTGAAGATGTGTGAGAAAGTCTTTAAAATCGTGTACTTTTTTTTTTGGGATAAAACTTGGGAAGGTCACTCAAGCATTGGTGTTAGACTACTGCCAACTTTTCTTTTCTTTTCTTTCTTTCTTTTTTTTTTTTTNTTAATTTTTATCTTAACAGGCTTCCGTCGTGGAGAAGTACAAGCGGCCTTTGCCGAAACTAAGGAACACGACACCAGATTCTGGAAGATACGAGGAGAGGCCTGCACCCCCAGGGACCCTAAATGTGGCACAAATTCGCCAAATAATCCTTTTGTATCAAGGGAAATCGGACGAGCACAATGGCCCTATGAATGTCGATCAAATTGCCCAACGCTTTCGGATTGAGGCTGCTCAGGTCCAAAGTATCCTCCAGTTTGTATCTCTGCCTCCAGATGATGATGGAAAGAAGAAAAACGATAATCGCGAATGATCATTGATTTTGTGCTTTAAGTGTTTTTTGTTCCCTTTTCCCTTTTTCCACACATGAGGAATCGAATATATGTAGCAATGATTATTCCAGAAATTGTACAAGGTGGAATGGTGGTTGTGAGATTTGTGTGAGAAAAACTTTGTATGATCCTCTTCAATTTTACTTAGTTTTCCATGTTTAGTTTTCTGATTACTACAGCAGCCAAAACCCTGTAAATGGGTCGGATTGGGTGCGGGTTTTGGCAAACCCAAACCCGACCTGCATAAAATTTCCCTACCCATGGTGCATATATATGCAATTTTGCCTATTTTTTATTGCCATGCGATTTTAGCCTTTGTCGAATATTATACACATATATAAGATGCGATTCAAATGAGAATCGTATCTTAATGTAAAAAATGTGATAATTGTTATTTATAGTTATGTGTAGTGCTAAGATTAATAGCATTTAATGCTATTTTTCATTCGAATTTATTTTTAAAAACAACACTACATGCATAATAGTAACTGTACAGATGATATTAAAAATAAAAATAACATGATATATGACAGTTGACTATGATAGACATAGCCCCATAAATTTAATTTACTATGTTGTGTGGATGTTTATTTTTTATATTTTTCAATACTGAAAGTTCATATGTCGAAATACAAAAATGATATTTACAGGATGATGTGCATGTGTTTTCACTATTTCTTCTGAGTAAATGAAGTGAATTTCTTAATGACAAAAGGTAAAAAAAGTTGAAAAAGAAAATTTAAGATAAGAAATGGAAAACCAGAAAAAGAAAACTGCGCATCCAGGGAATCGAACCCTGGTCAGTACCGTGGGAGGGTACTATGATACCACTACACCAGATGCGCTGTCGATGAAAGGTTCTATATACAATATTAATTGAACAAACAAAACGAATTAGCTGTAATATTTTATTTTTATAAAAATATTATAAGTCTTATATTCAAATAATAATTTTATAATTATAATTTAATACTATCATACTTTAATTATTGTACAATTTCTGTTTTATAATTAATTCATTCATTTTCCATAATTTAAGATTGTGTATCCTATATAAGTTAAACACTAGTATGAATCACGTGCGATGCACGGGTAAGAGATATCATTAATATTTATAAATTAAATTTATCATTAAATTATATTTATAGATTAAAAATATGAAATCAATATGTAATACAATTTACATATATTAATTATTGAAAATGTTATGTAAAATTTGAATTGTGCGAAATTACATAAAATGTCTATTTTAAAATTAGTGCACAACCTGTGCGGTGCACATATTTATGTTATATTATATTTATTTCAAAATAAGTCTCATTTCAAAGTTTTTTTACAAAAATTCGGTTTGACTATAATGTGATTCCATAAAAGTAATTATTTTGGTAAAATTTTATCATATATTTAAAAATAAGGGAATAACAAGTATAAATATAAACCTTATATTGTTTCATTAATTAAAATAAATTTATTTTTGTGTAAACTATCCAAATAAAAAAAATTAAGTTGTTGGGTAATTTATTACACTATAAATAATTGACTATTCCAATTACGTCCAAGTTAATATTGAACCGTAATTTATGAATAATTATTTATTTGAATTTTAATTTTAAATAAAAACTTTTTTTTGTCAATATATTATATACCAAATTTAGACAATGCAACTAATAAAGGTAATAGCCGTAAGTTGTCAATATATTATATGCCAAATTTAAATTATGCAACTAATAAAATAATAGCCGTAATATTTGACCAAAATGATTTTGTACATTAATTACATTGATTTTTTTAATTTGAATTTCAAATGATTGGCAGCCACTTTTCAACAATGTTTAAAAAATTTACTAATAGAATTTTTTTGACGGGATTTTAGTAACTATTTTATGTAAAGACAAACGTTTTATATATATATATAGAGAGAGAGAGAGAGAAAGAGAGATTATTAAAAAGACAAAATGCTCGAAGAATTTGTAAATTACCCCTCTTTTTGGAATTTTTCATTGAAAGTTCGGCTAAATGAAAAATATTTAGCTAAAAAACATCAAACCGAGGTAGCATTCATTTACATCTGTTTTCATTGACTGATAGTATTCAAAAACTCGAGGGTGTGGAGATCGAATAAAAAAATCATTATTGGAATTAGATTTACAATACTATCAAAGCTCAAGTATGTTTGGTCATCAGTCACATCGACATCATGTACTCATGAGAGACACAACCACCTCCAACGTTGGGGCTAGTATAACCCTATTGTTCAAATAACTGAGATCATCGATTGCATCCTTAAATGTTGGATAGGTTCTATCAACAATTGCAGCGATAGGATCATCAGTGGGATCTAACAATATAGCATCAAGTATGACTGTCGAAGCACATCCATCATTGGATCCCCCAATGGTTCTATCTCCGATGGTCGTTATCCAAATAACAAAAGCAGTCAACTCCTCGCATTCATCCGAATCACCAATGCTTTGAAGGCGCATATTTTTTGTAAGTCTCAACACAGTACAATCAACTCATGTATCGGAAGAATTAATTGAAGCATTCAGAATATCTGACGACTCCCCTTTGAAATAACCAAGAAGATCTATCGAAAGTCCTCATTGTGAAATATGATTTCCAAGTAATCCTTGTATTCACCCTAAAATTTGTGTTCAATTATTCGAATTTTACGCAACTTCATTGTAGCTTATTTGTTCTAGTAACATCCTTGATCAGACCGAATTCACACTTCATGTTGAATTTAATTAAATAAGTATAAATCGTGTATTTTTGTATTAAAAAATTAAATTGAAAGCAGAATGAGTAAGACAACATCGATATACACTGAATGTATAGGGGAAGAAAAACAAAATATCTTTCAGATCAATTCCATAAATATTTAATAAAAAATATTTCAACAAAGCCAATAAATTGTCTATGTTCTCTTTTGAAACCCATATCTGACAAAACCCTCCCCCAATAGCGAAACTCTCTCCCAATTTCTTCGGCGAGCACCTCCAATTTCCGACCGATTTGCCTTCCTCGGCGACGGTATAGTCTCGGCTAGGGGTCGTCGATGACCGTCCCGGCCTCCTGTGATGTCGCGTGTCTCTGATGTTCTGTGGATGGGCCGATTGGGGATCTGGCTAGGTTGAGGACAGGGACTCAAATGGCGGCTTCCTTCCCGGTCGACAATGTGTGGTGGAGTTCCTCCGTTACCGACGTTGCTCCGATTTGCGGTGGATCTCCTGCTTCTCCTTTGTCGGCGATTGCCAGTAGTCTCGTTTCCGGCGGAGCTCCATCTTTCTGGCGGGTTTGCACCTCTAGTTAGGTTGTCTGTGGAGGTATCGGGCAGAGCGCGGGTCTCTGGGTAGGGCGGGACTCCGGTGAATGCGGCATGTTGGTTGCGGTGGTCGGGGTGAGGCCGTTTCTCTCTCACAATCCCCCGTTCGACTAGTGGTGTTAAGCGGCGGGGGAGGTTCAATTGGCTCGTCTAGTGGTGTTAGAAGAGTTCGGGTGGAATCGGTGTGGGTTTAAACATGGTTCTCTCAGTCATTGATGGGTCGATTCGGGGACTGGTTAGGGGTTAGGTTTCTTCTACTGTATAGGTTTGATGCAGTTTTGGTAGCAGTTTCTTGGCCTGGACTTGTCTTTGTTCGGTTTTTATTAATATAATACATCTATCGTTTTGAAAAAAAAATGCCTATGATTTATGTCAATTTTTAGACGTATACAAATAGTACTTATTTGTTTTGTAATGACAAAGATTTACTCTATGTAATTCACACATTTTTTTGGTTAATCTGATGTTATTATATTTTTTTCCATATTATTTTATATATATATTGTAAATTAATCAATTGGTGATCTGCAATGCGGTTATGTAATATTTGATTTTGAGATTTTTTGGCAATTATATTTTGACTATTTGCTAATCAATTAATAAGTTGATTATATCGGGTATATTGAATCAAATCGACAATATCATTTTTTTTATGTAGATATCGCATTCAATTTGGCCACTGTGAAAGGAGATTGTGAAAGTTTTTTGCTAAAGAATTATGAATATGATATATAATGTCATTTTTATAAGATCATATTGAAATCTTAACTTCCACTTTAATCATTTGTACAAAAAAAAATCAATCATACTATTCTTCAGATTTCTCATAAAAACATCGAATCCTAATCTTAGCAAAATATATAAATAAATAAATAACAGAGACTCGCGTTTATTCTAAAATAACCGGTCATGCTCAATCAACAACATACTTTTGCAACATAACATAAAATTCACATAACATATAATTCAATTATAAATTAATTACGTACTTAATTGTAACAAAAATTAGGTGGGATGTGCAGGTAACAAACTAGTCGATTCAATATGAATCCACTCCGAATCAGTCTTACAATGACATACTCCACCGTGGAGATACCCAATACTCACAATTTTACTGTTATAAAAAACTATGTATAGTGACCTTTGTTGACAATAATAATAATAATAATAATAATAATAATAATAACATAAGTGGCATTTTTTCAATTCCAAAATCAATGCTCAGATTTTGATGAGGCTAAAAGGTAAAAATAGTTTGATTTATATTTATATATATTGTTCAGCATTTAAAAGCAAAAAAGTTGCCTATTTATAACATCTCATTTTTATTTTTATTATTTGAGTTTATTAGTTTTTTTTCCATTAAAAAAGAGGGAGAAAATAAAGAAGAAAGATGGAATAATATTTGCCAGGTTCTTTATAATTTTATATTTCTGTGAAGCAACACCCCTTAATCGGCCGTGAGTTCGAACTACAATATCCCACATTGATATCTATTAATAGATCGCAAAAACAAAAGGCTGTAAAAGGCCGGCTCAAACACATTATTCAGCATACCTTTCTCGGCCTTTTGGCTAAGATCAAGTGTAGTATCTGTTCTTATCAGTTTAATATCTGATACGTGGGCCAAGGCCCACACGATATTAAATTAATTTTTTTAGGGGGAAGGCCCAATAGGTAGCTTGCTGCCTGGGCCTTCGCGCGTCGCCCTTGCGTTGCACTACAGCACGGGCCTGGCGCACCCCACCAAGTAAGTTGTAACTTGTGACAATATATATTGGTTTAAAACGACTTCTCTTTGTACCTGTGTATCGCTAACAACACATTTATAATCATAAAAAGAAAAAAAGCACATTGATAATTATCACAAGAAAAAAAGAATAAAAATAGTGACACTCGAACACATGATTAGAAAAAATAGTCAGATTTAACCGTACTCAAGTTCCACAGCTTCCTCACATAAATCCAAACTGTGATTTTTCTAAGTTCTTCTTCACGGTAAACTCAAATTGTTTGTAACATGTGTGCAAAGCATGCAGGCAAAATGGTTATCAAGTAGTGAATGATCTTTAATCACTTGCTTTGGCAGGACAGAGTTACTAGGATTCTCAGTAAGTCAAAAGTAATGCCCAAAGGAAGGTTGCTCTTATTACCGTGCTTCACCTACTAAAAAAAAGTTGCAATTTTGATTCATTAACTTTGGTCGTGTTTATTAAATGGGTAACTTTTTGTATTTTGTATTAATTTCGTTCAAGAAAAGCGTCTGAAAAAACTAAAATTTCTGTTGATTACGAATATAAAACCTAAATAAATTGATTTTTGTTAGGCAAAGAGAAAAGATGAATAAAATAAGAGGTCATTCACTTATTTTGTACATTAATTTGGCTGAAAATCGGCCACATATGAGGTCGTCGAGACCGCCAGATTGTGGTATTGCTCCTCCACGTGACACCACAACAGTGCTGGGACATCGTTAATAAGTACCACAATGTCGCCCTCCTCTTGATGGAGAGGATTCACAAGAAGATTATGTGCCCCTGCTTTAAAATGGTACAGTTGATGAGGCACTATTTCACGAGCAGCATATATATATATATATATATATATATATACATACAATGTTTAATTCTATTAACAATATTTCATTTCATAGTAGAATCAACCTAGAGACTACATACAACAACGCGATTCTCATACACATCAACATGACCACAACTCATTTCATTACACTCTTTGGCTACTCTAACTGCAATTCTGTACGATGTTTTGAAATCCAAGCGGTCGACTGATCCAAAAATATACTTGTCGAAAGATTTGTTATAACCAAAGCTCTCTTTTGTCTATCAAAGCAACTTCATTAATAAACTCTTCTCCGTTGCCATTAGTATCCATCAAAACCTTTACTGCAACCGAGTTGTATCATTAAGTAGCTTTCCTTTGCACATGCTGCGGTATCCTCCTTGTCCTAGCTTGTAAGGATTTGGTTATTTTCTTGATCTCGTAGTATTTATACCGCTTTAGAGCCCGAGACTCAAGTTGAAGTATACATCTTTCGACATTTTGGACTAAATTCGAGCGGTGGGACGTCCCAGCACCGTAAGGCCCGATCCATCGAACAAGCGGTTAGTTCAGGCCCACACTCGGCCCTGGCATGTGTTCTTGGGAATGTTCAAGGCCAAACTCTGATCGGTAAGGATAGTTGCTCACATTATGAACATGCTATAAAAATAGTTTGATTTTATAGATTGTTTTCGTAATTAAAAGCATATAGTCTATATGTAATATCTAATTTCTTAATTTATGTTTAATTTATATTGCATCAGATACAGGAAAAAGAAAAGAACATGAAGAAAGAGATGAAAGAAAATGAAAAACAGTTAGAAGTTTGAAGCATAGTATCCCACATCGCAGTCTCCTTACATGACTCATACAACAGAAGGCTATAAGATGCCGGCCCAAAGACGGTATTAAGCATACCTTTCTCGGCCTTTTGGCTAAGATCAAGTGTAGTATCTGTTCTTATCAGTTTAATATCTGATACGTGGGCCATCGGCCCACTCGATATTAAATTAATTTTTTAAGGGGGAAGGCCCGTCAGGTAGCTTGCTGCCTGGGCCTTCGAGCGTCGCCCTTGCGTTGCACTACTGCATGGGCCTGGCGCACCCCACCAAATCAATGTTAAATTTTGTGTGGTCATTGTTCCACGCTTCAGTTAGCAGCAAACTATGAAATGTTTAAGTTTGACAATTTATACTGTTATGAATTTTTTTGTTGTAGGATAAGATTTGGGCAGAGGCTTTGGAAATGTTTCCTCGTTATCCTACAACGTCACGTTTTTGGTAGTTGAATTGAATAAAGATTTTGACAATTTATAATGTTTCAATGAAGTTTTTGGAAGAAAGAAAAAAATAGAATAAAATTGAGAAAGTTGAATTCCGAAATGAATTAGTCCTAATTATTATCAATCAGGTTTTTGGAAGAAAAAAAAAATAGAATAAAATTGAGAAAGTTGAATTCCGAAATGAATCCCAATCTATATCTATATATATCTATATATATAATTGTTGGCAAACTTCATTTAATTTTTATTCAACTTTCAATTAATAATAATATGATTTCATTTAATAAAAATAAGTTGCATTTAATAAAAATTTCTATGACCTCCATCAAAAAACCGTTACAATATTTTTTTCCTTTTAATTTATTCCATACAATCACCCACCTATATTTTACTATATTTTGGATTTGTAACAGTTGCATACGATTACTATTTTTTATTTCTCTATATTTGGAAAATGTAACTGTTATTTGGTTATGAGATAATGTTTAAACCCTTAAATTTGAATGGTTAAAAATATTTTGTTAATTTATATGTTGACTATTTACATTCAAAAGTATTAAGTATTGATATGTTATAGATACAACACAAAATATATATAAGAAAAGTCATCTTTTGCAATAGAAATCTTTACACCGGTTCATTCAAATTTAAATTTTTCATGCAAGATTGTACATTATATTAGTTGAATTTAATGAAAAATAATTATCCATTTGATTTTATACAATAAATATAGTGATGAATGAATACTTTTATGCTGTTTATTTTTATTAACGACAAAATTTTTAAAATGTGATACTATTATTTAACTTATAATTTTACAATTATACACATGCACGTAACTTATAAGTTATAATAATTTAAATTTCTTTGCATGTGCACTGGATCAAATACTAGTTATTGTTGAAGGTGTCAGATGTTTAAAAAGATTCAATTTACATTAATCATGGCTAGCTATTTCTAAATTCAACTTGATACTTTCAAGCCGTGCTTCATAGTTTGATCTCTTGACTTCTCCCCAACGTATCGCTTATGACATTCGTTTCTAAATCCAAATTGAGACTTACAAATTGTTGCTCCACAATTTTCGACTCGACTTTTCTTGAATGTTCTCAAGCTATGAGGCTTTGTAACGTATTGGAACATAGTTGCAAAGAATAGTAAATGATCTTAGTCAATTGTGTTTTGAAAGGTAGTGTGGCCGTACATCATATTCAACAGATATTCGACCCTATCTTATAGGGTACTACCCACATGTTGTTTTAACTTTTAACCTTTGATTTACACACGCATACACATTCATATGTGTGTGAAATTGAGGGCTAAAAACATATGGGTAAATGTCTCATGGATAGACACAAATTTACCCCCATATTTCCACCCGGAGTGCATACAAAGTGGCCAAGATTGCAATTTGTCAAAGGTAATGACCAGGGCCTGCTCTTGGGCAAGTTGCCCAAGGCCATTGCTTAGGGGCCTCATTTTTTTTTTTTTTTTTTTTTTTTATTTTTAAATTAAATATTTTATGGAAATTTAACTATAAAAAGCACAATTAAGATCTTTTATTAAGAAAATATTTATATTTCAAGTTTTTTATAATTTATTAAAGATTTATTCGTTGATTGATTGATTTGAAGCGAACTAATTTATTGTACTCTGCTATTATTTTCGAAATTACAATTGTGTCTCTTGATTATTTATAAAGCGAATTGAAGAAAAAAGTTTTGTTTTTCTTTTTTATTAATTTGTTGGTGAGTATTTATTTATTTATACTTCTTTAATTTCACTAACATTGAAATTGTATTGTTCTTTAATTTCTAATTTATTTTTATTCTACTAAAATTTATTAAAAATGTTGCATTATCTCATTCGCGATGTGGATTGTGATGGGTCAATGAAAAAAAATAAAATAACGAGATTTTATAACATTGAGAATGAATATTGAATGATTTGTCTAGGGCCTCGAAATTTCTGGAGACGACCCTAGTAATGACTAAAGTAGGTTCGCCCCTATACTATTGTGCTGGATAGATTTGAGTTGCAACTGCAAAAACGAAATTTCTATAAATTTGATTCAAGTGCAATATTAAGTTTGGAAGCTTATACTCTGATTTATATGATATACGCATAAGGGGGTCCTTAATTCCTTATTAAACTAATGTTACTGACTTTAAATTATGCGCGCTTATATAATAATCCACAATGCACCCACCTATACAAGCTTTAGTGAGTAGTGAATGATTCATATAAATTGCCCGTGGAAAGACACACCTAGCCTCATTTACTAAATGTGATTGGAATTTGACTATATTATTCTTTTTATTGTTTCAGCCTACGTTCTATCATTTGTTTACTATTTATTCTCTCAACTTGATATAAAAATAGTCCTGATTTTAATTTGTTTCAGGATAAGATAGGAAATGACCGTTATAACCCTTTAAGAGGAAAATATGTTTCATGTTCAATCCGAACGGAAGAAGATCGATTTTGGATTAAAATACATTTACGTAATTAGTTACAGTGATAATTGGTGGCAAGTCATTATAAAATCCAAATTTTGCAAAGAAAATAGAGTTACTAATTAGAATTTTTATTTGAAACTCTTTCAAGGGCTATACCAGTATCTTCAGAACTGTATATGCAGTTAAGTTTTGAGAATTTTAGCACTCATTTTGCCTTAGTTTTTTTCACCAAATTTGACAAACATCTTGGCAACAATCAATTAGTACAAAGGAATTGATCATTTATGGATAATGTAACAATTAGACTATATATAGGCAGCTAATAGTTCCAAGAGTAAAAACTTCACTAGCTGCCACACAGGAAGCTGTACAATTACAAAACCAAATCCAAGCACACATGACGAAGCTACTAAACTTCGTCGATTTCATTTAACACCACAAAATTGTATTTCAAATTATCGTACGAATTAGTAACAATCTCCCACGCGATAATACTCTCTCGATTAACTTAAAAACAACTGCTTATAGAGCCCATAAGCAATTTCTGACTTTCTGTCAAACCTGGCTTGATCCGCAGAAGCTCGTGCTACGTGAACATTCATACCAAGAAGTGACATAAATAAGTTCCAGGTGCAGTTATCTGTTTATTAACCTCAAAATTAAGGTGCAACGAAACTGATCATTACTTGCAATGCAGATCCACAAGTCAACACTCAACAGAGTGCCCAATTTCACACTTCTTTTTTCTTGTGTGTTGACTATGTTGGAATTAGTGCCATTATTTGGTTCCTGATGATGCCCATGCACTTTTGTATCTCAGTGTAAACCGGAAGGTTTTTTGAACTGCGTGGTTTTAAACTTGCAACGGCAGAATCTAATATCTGTGCCACATCAGACGGAGGAAACTGCCGTTCTGTACATTTCTGCAAAACATACACAAATTCGAGTTTGATCACCAGGTTAGAAAACACAGCATGTTTAAGGTTCCTCTCTTACCATTGATCGGAAAAAAAATAAAAAAATCCATTCTCTCATTTAAGAATTGCACCCATTGAGATTTATTTCTTCATGAATGGCGTGAGGAATATTTATTAATTTTGTAAGATATGTGGTGATTTTTGCAACTAAAGCAAAACAAAATTTTCCTATATAGCTCACCTGAATCATAAGCAAAGTCGACACACATTTAGAGATCAGTTCCAAAGGAATTTGTGCATTGAGGCTAGACGAATCCTCTTGTTTCAAATCTTGTGGCTGAAAACAATTTTCAAAATCAAGATGTTGATAGGTCCAGTCCAGGTTAGATAACTTAAGGTAAATACTTAAGGTTGGAAGATCTTACCATCCGTGTTCCAGAATCATCCAATCGTAGCCGGTCGTTTACATGGTCTATAGCTTCCTCAATTTTCTCAGTCGTGTCATCTTTACCATTAAATGATGAAATTGCCTAAGAAATAATTAAAAAAAAAAAAGATTGTTAGAACTAAATGCTGGTAAACTTTTTTGTATATCTTTGCAATGCATGTCATACTATTTATAGGATAATCACAAATACCACCCCTCAGGATTAAGCTTATAGTTACAAAAATATCCAATTAATTTGTATTTGTTCTACAAATAATTTGCATTGTGTAAAATAACAGGTTTCCTATAGTCGGAATCTTGTGAACCTGCACAGCTGCAGCTACCATTGCCTGAGCTTTTATTGTTGAGCTGTCTATGATTTCATTCATGTGCGAAGCTTGTTCATGAGTTTGACATGAAGCTCGTTCTAAAGGAAATCCATCACCAGGATAAGCAGAGTACGAGCCCGACTTAGGCAATGCCGATGGGATGCTCCCTTGATATGTGTTTCTTTGTCTCAAGCAGTACAAAGCAGATGAAACCTGCACCAA
>BKCP01008848.1:14404-33224 GCA_008636005.1 Striga asiatica | reverse complement strand
ATAAATACATGAGATGTAAAATCCATATTGCACTTAATATTTGTTTACTCCAGTTTCTACTAATTACGCTCATGAAGGAAGGATGTGATTGGTAAGCGGTTTTGGACCTCAACTAGGCAGGTATTTTTATACTACCAATGTTGATAACTTGATTTTTTATTGTTTATTATTGTTGTTTTTACAATTAGGCTACATCTTCTCAGGTGTGGTTTGTGACAATTATGTAACCGAAGAAAAAAAAAACCTGTTCATTGGCTTCGTTCAATTGTATGAGTACAGCCGCATAATGCTTTTTAAATGGCTCGGACTCTTTCAAAGAGCTATCACCATTCTTTTGATTTTCAAACACATCATCATTCAGATGCCTCAACTCCATAACAACAGCATCCTGAATTCATATTTAGTACAGAACATGAGAAACAAAGAAACTCCACTTCTAATCTTCATACCATATGTAAAAAATTGAGGTAGAAACCAAAGCATAAACTAACTACAGAGAAGCAAACAAAGGATCTTCTCTGAAACAAAGAGGGGCACACGAACGTCAATTGAGAGGCAGAGAATGACGGAAAATTTAGCTAGTGAGAGCTGATAACCTTTCTATCGAGAGCACGAGTCAGCTTGGCCAGAGCTCGAACATCGGCTTCCTTTGCATGGATTGTAATAATCTCATTAGTCTAGAATATTGAACAATAAAATCAGGACACCAGATATGGAGTTCATTTAAGAATGACCTTAAAAAATTCATATATTCTGTACAAGAATAAATTGGAATAATTTCCTGTTCACAGGTTCATGTCTCTGACCGTGGAGCCCAATACCACTGAGAATTTCAATTAATATATAATTGAAGAAATAAAAATAGCATGAATTTAGGCAGATCTACTTGCCTTTGTGTGCTTCAAGAAACCTGCAGGCCCTACTGCTGGAGCCAATTGCGAAATAACATTACTGTTAACCACATTATCACCAGATCCAAGCTTCATGAATTCTGGTGGTCGCTCATCTATTTTTACTCCATTGAGATTTTCAAAAAAGTTACCAACATGTCTCCCAAACAATGCAGGCATATTCTCATAAGGATTCAATGGCATGCAGTCAATATCCTGTCAACGCAAAGCATCGCAAACCAAATGAGAAGCAAAAGAAATTGGATAAAATGACGACGTACAGTACAGAAGATGCAAGCATCTGCAGAATTTGTAGAAAACAGCAAATGCAAAGTATTCTAATTGTTTTCATCTTCCCAAGCACAGCTAAATAGTAGTTAACAATATTAGCAAATACTCTGGCAGATACTAGCAAAAAGACCATCATCCCACATCAAAGATGAAACAAGGCATTTCAGATGCACTCGGAAAGCAAGAAATGAATTTTGGGAGGAAGAGGGAATGCATTTTTTAATTTGCATGGTTATGCCCCGTGAGCTGAAAAGCATTTTTTTAACATAAAGCTAGATCTTATTGGCAAAATTAATTAAAAAAATAAAAATATTCACCAGCAATGAAAAGAATAAGTACATGGAACTTGATTTTTCAATTTGCATGGTTATGCCCCGTGAGCTGAAAAGCATTTTTTTAACCTAAAGCTAGATCTTATTGGCAAAATTAATTAAAAAAATAAAAATATTCACCAGCAATGAAAAGAATAAGTACATGGAACTTATTTCCACTGTGCTTAAATAACAGCAGTAGGATTAAATAGTCACGCAGAAGAAGCAATATAATGGAAAGCAATGTCAATAGAATTTGAAAAATATAGAAAATTGATAACATGAAATGAAGAAGATACCATGACAAATTCCACCCCTAGTTCACGACGGTGAAATTGAACCCGACATCTAGAGTGATCAATCGTCAGCACACTTCCATCATGAAGTTCTCTTGTCTTTGGATGGATTGCAATTACACGCTGTCCAACTGATAAAGGCCTTGCAAGGTCAGTTGGCAAACCTTCCCGAACACCATCACGAAGCTCACTGTAGTGTTTTCTAACAGAAAATCGGTACTGATTAAGCTTCTGCTTTTCCTCCCTCAGGAACTGCTCTGAAAATCGCCGAGGCTTACCAAGAGAACTGCAAGAAAGTTAAAAATACTCGTGCGCGGTTAACATGATTACTTACACCATGCGTATTATGATCAGCATTTTTAAAAAAATAAAATAAAATAAAATAAAAAAGATAAAGCTGTTCAATTAAAGAAGTATACCTTCTTATGACACCCCACTCAACACGAGTCAATCTTGGCATGTGACCAAGCCCAACATGGTATAAATATTCAACAAACTCCCTCTTAGCGAACCAAGGATAATCAATGGCACTGTAGAACCACTCATAAGTACACCATCTCCTAAGATGAGGATTCTCCAAACAACTGGAAAGTTTTTCCTGTGTGACATAATACAAACAGTGTAATACAGTTACTCCACTAGACCTTTTGGGAGTTGAAAGAAATAGAAAAGTTAACCTTAAAAGAAGATTCTCCATCATGGATTGAAGCAAACGGCAGTTCAGTTGAGAATTTATCAGGGAATTTCAAATCCTTCTGAAATTCTGGTTTTCTGAGGTGCATCTTGCGCCTGCTTCGATATTTAGGTAAATTGACCTGGTCAGCCACCAGAACATTAACATCTGATTGGGCTGGGTCACAACCTTCTTCTCGTAGATCAGCAACAGAACAAGTTTCTGCAGTTTTCACCAAGTTCGGTGAACCGCTTTGTGAAGATCTCTTATTGTTGCTGATTAACATCTTGCCTGCATCTCCAGACTAGAGAAAGAAATTCCAGGATTCAAAGAGATCCCAAGTAAAGAAGGAAACTTTTTGGCAGATGAATACACACATTTCAGTTTACAGAATAACATATCTTGCATTGNTAAATTATGAATAAACATCAAGTAATCAGAATCGCTCTTCTATTCCACACATATTCAAAAAAAAAAAAAAAAAAAAAAAAAAAACACAAACACAAAAACACAAAAAAAACAAAAACGAAATCAGAAAAACAAGAAAACTAACACATTGCAGTAATTAAGAAAGATACTCGTTCCAGGTTTCAAATTTTCACAATTCCAACATTCAACTTAATATGTGCCCCTATAGAAAAAGAAATATAGAAGGTTCATCATATCTGGACAAAAGTCTTATTGGTTACAGAAACTGATGTTTGTTATCAAGCATACGGTAGGGTACCTCAATTCCAGGAGATTCACTAAGACGAACATCAGGCTGAGATTCAGACTTTTTAATCTGCAGAAATTTGTCAGGTAAAATAGTTGGCAAAATTCTGATTCACAACAATGATAAGCAACAGAAAGAATTCATGCATACCTTAGGCATTTGCGACTTCTGTTTTCTTCTTGATGTTTTAGGGATAGAAAGATGAAAATCCCGATTTTCTTCAGGAACAGCACTGACATTCAAAACTGAAGTTTTTCCAGTTCTTGATTTTTTATTGGAAGCAATTTCAGACCTCGACAATGCCTGACGCCCTTTCATTCTTACTCCTGAGTATCTACCTTTTTCTTTTGGTTGGCTCATGTGCATAGCTTCTGATGACACCAACTCGCCATCTTCATCTTTCAACTGCATCTCTGAATCTGATGAATGGCAGAGCAGTAGCATAAGTTAGTTTAAAGAGAATTCAGTCATCATCTGCATGCTGTGACCAGAAAATCAAACAACAGTATTAATCAATGCTGCTCCGTAGGCTGCATTATTTAAGAACCTAGAAACAACTTACAGACATAAAATCTAAAAGTGATCAACTCCTAAGAAGCCACTAAATGTAATAGAAATATAAAAGTTGTCAATTCCTAAGAAGTCGCCAAATGTAATAGAAATATAGAAGCACCAGATTTCCAATAACTGGGTTCCTCATATTAGTAGCCGATTTGAGTAAGCGAGGGTTTATACTTTAAATCGTTAGCGAAGGATTATACTCCAATCACTAACACAGGCCGATCACTTCGAAATCACATCGGCATTCTTCTTACATAGCCAGGAGTGCCGATCTACACTTCCCAGGGTTGCCGCCCATTAACCGGAAAAACGTCCCATCCCCCAAAAGGCGTGCAGCCACTTGTCACCTTGCATGCGGAGCAGTCTCTCCTTTAACCCAAGACACCATGACTTAACATAATGAATTTTACCTTTTTACTCGCTATAAATTGTAGAACTCGAAAAAGAAATACACGAACAAACGGCAAAAAAACTTGAGAACAAGGTGAAATTATACACTCTTCAACAATACACAAGCATTTTTTAATGCAATCAATACATTCCGTCAATTTCCTTACCAAATTAGTAACAATTTGTGTTGTACTCATTGTTTCACGGATCTAATTTCTCCTAAACACACGTAATAAGACTTTGTCAATTTCGAACGTCAAGAAACTGGAAACAAATCAAGTTATACTTGATAAAATTTCCCTAGGCAATATCATAATAAGTATCCTAAACATTTATCTAACGTACATATGCACTAGATCTCAACCATCAAAAATCAATTAAACAAGTAAAATCGTAGGTTGCTTACCATCTTCATTTTCTGTTGGCATCATCAACGACAAATCAGCCAAAGTTTGCAGGGCATCAAAGGCAGGAGTTTCATCTAGAAATAAAAACGTAATCAATATAATACTAAAGACAAAGAATCAGCCACGTGCTATGGGAAATATTATTTCCCAAGATCAAGTGACATTAAAAAGGAAAAGGACCATGTTATGTATATATCTAGCATTCCCAAACCTGAGGCACCTGAAATGCACACCATCCCATATTCAACACAGTGACTTCACCTATATGTACTAAAATAATACAAAAGACTCCTATGTCACACAACTACATTCACAACACCTAAATATTAGACGCAAAGCAGGAACAAATAGAATTTTAATAGCAAAAATTAAAATATTACATGATCAGTAATTTATGTTGTAATATATTGAGCAGGGAAAAGTTCCAAGATCCCAGCTACAAAATGACGAACATGATAACAATTCAAAGTAACAAACAAGGATTTGGAACATGATAGAAAAAGAACTGACACGATTTGTCGTACTTTTTCTAAACAAAACCTTCTTGCTCTTCTTTTTTTGACTGCACATGGAAGAAATCTTGACATCATCCAAATCCACATCAAGCTTGTCTCCCGCTACACCAGATATTTTATCTTCTTCTGTTCCATTATACTCTTCCATGCTGTCTTCCAAATTATCCTCACTATTACTGTCAACTTCAAACCTCTTATCTTCTAATTTTCTTGCCTCCTTTCTCGATGAGTGTATGTACCTAGACAACTCTCCTTTGTCAGACTCTGTGCTTGCTTCTAATTCTTTGTCCATATCAGTACCCAGTATTTTAGTATCCGCCGTTTCTCGTAGAGAATGCTGTAGCAAAGAATGGGTCTATAAGATAAGTGAAACAAGGTGAAGAGATCTAGACAATGCTTGCCTATAGATAATTCTATCTCAAAGAATTTGACACGTCTATTTAAAAAATCATTCAAGAACAATTCTATAAGTTCTTAAATCACCAATCACATTCAGCTCTTAATTGAAAATCACATTCATGAATTCACTCACCTCAGACCCAATCACACTCATAATAGTCATTCTTCCTTCATGTTTTTCAGTCCATCACAAATTTGCAGTAACAAATGAACAAAAAAAATTCCAGACCAAAAGGCCAAGCAACCTATTCCCTTACCTTTTGCTGAACACGTCTGGATGGTGATGGCATAACACTCTCAGGTCTTCTATTTGGTGTTCGAGAAACCTGAGGAGAACCACCTATATATGATGCCTCTGCCAAAGCTATTGCTATTTCATGAGCTACTTCATCATCATTGGCGTTAGCTTTGATTTTCAGGCCTTGCCTTGTAGGAGAAACAAATTTCTCTCCATTAACATTTTCATATGAAACTGAAACGGGGAACCTTGGCGTCCTTTTCCCAACAGGACAATGCTGATTTCCTGAAAAGAACATGAAGATAAATTACCAGAACAATATTCCGTTAGTGCAGTTACACGACAGAATACAAATCTTATGATATCTTGTATAACCTGAAAAGATAAAATTGCCCTTTGCAAAGAGGAAATAACACGAAAATGTGTAAGGAAGAGAACAATAAATTTGGAAGATGTATGTCATTCCATGGGCCAATAAAGGATTTGAAACAAAAAATTGAGAGATATCCTGGAACTTTCTTATGCATACAAAACGACATTCAGGTAAATTATGAAGAGTGATATTCCTCATAACCATTCACATATTAAATTTGAGTTGATTTTGTTCGAACATACCTCCTGAGCGTTTCTTCTTTGTCAATGACAGAAACCCGTAATCTGAAGCAACAGTCTGTGAATGCGAAACAAATTGATCATCAGGTGCTTTGGAGGTCATACGCTGGGCCTTTCCACGAACACGCTTCTGGGATTTTTTAGATGTCCCTACTCCATACTTGCTTTCTTGGTCACTTTCACTTCCTGCCTGTCAAGCCATGATCCAATAACAGTTCCCACCAAATTTAAAATATGATATACAAACTTATAAGTATGATTTTCCATGAACAAATCCCTAAGGTTTATGAACTGCATATGCTTGAGTTACAATCGAGTATTGTTACTATTTAGTATTTAATGACAGACATTTTTTGGTAATGCAGAAGTCTTCACACATTGCATAGATAGTAACGTGACCCCCAAGAATTTATATTATGCTTTAAGATTATTATTATTAATAATAATATCATTATTGATATTAATAATGATATTATTACCATGCTTATTATTATTACTAATGGTTATGTTTAATTTCAAATGTTTACGAAATTAGTATTGGGTCAGGTAAAGTATCTAGAAATTTTTAAAAGAATGGGGATTGAATTTAAGTCTATGAGTTGAGTCAAATATTCAAAATAATTATCCCACGTTGAATTGTTTCAACATATTATACTGAAGTTGATTCATTCCATTCAAACTCATATTTTGAATTTGCATAACAATAATAATTTACTTGGTTATAAAATTTATTTATTAGTTTTCTTGTTTATACTTTTGCACAAATTAATTGTATACTAAAATATAATTTTAATTATTCTATTTAGAATACTACAATTTATTTAAACAATTTATGGAACCTAAACTATAAAAATAAATAGGAGAGGTTAAGAAAAATATTATTAGTAAAATATTTCACTTTACAATTTACCCACGTTAAAATATTTTCATCCTCGAAAATAATGATCTAAAAAACAAAATAACAAAAGATAGAAATTCTTCATTATCAATTAAAATGATTTAGTTACTTCTCTTGCTAGCTTCGCCTAAAACTATTAGGTCATCTTCCGACCCTTCACCATTCATTCCCATAGGTCCTATTTTTCCCAACGCCCGCCCAAGCAGAGTACCAGGTCATAAACTCGAAGCGATCATTCACCAATCCTCCTAAGTACGCTGCGTTTTTCTCTTGCAACATACAGTTTTCCAAAACGGTGGCAACAAGAGTTTATTAATTCCATCCTTATGTGTGAGGAGATAACTGGATTCTCTCAATTCTTCCAAAACTTGACCAACTTTAGAATATTTTCTCCACTGACAGCCCTCCTACCATCATGAATTCTTTGAATTCTCGAATTTTCTTTGAGGTAATGTTGTCGGGTCCTAAGCTCAACTTTCTACAGGTTTGAAGCATATGCGTCATCTATCTAGGTCATGTATGCAAACAAGTTTAATGAGAAAATGACTTGATTTATATAAAATGTGCTCTTGAAATTTGCATTAAATATGATGGTCGTAAATCTTGAAATAAATATCTGCGTGAGCAACTCGGAAAATGTATACTTGAAACTTAAAACATCTCATGCTTTCAAATTTTAAAATGTCTAGTGACTTGACTAAAGATTCAAACTTGAAATATACCATACCTCAATAAGTTTGAAATCATAACTTCTGCTTGCGAAGCGCATAAACATTAATAACATAATAACATAAGTCCTCATACAGAAAACTTAAACTTGAACTTTAAAATATTGACTTGAAACTTGTAATGCATAATGGAGAAAAACATAAATATCTAATGTGTACCTTGTCAGAGTCAGTGTGGCATGGCGGTGATAGACACTGACAAAATACAATTTTTTTTAAAAATAAAAAATGGTAGCTAAATATATTTTGAGAATTAACTTGACTCTAATTTATATTTATATATATATATATATATATAATTTTTTTTTTCAACTCAGATATACCACATTGTAACGTCCTGGTTTTCATAAGAATATTTTTCATTAGAAAAGAGCACTGAAATTTTGAAATGATATTTACAATAAGACAAATGCCTAAATGCTTAAAACAAAAGTCATTTCTATACTAAATAAAATCCTTTATCGTTGCGCACTTTAATCAAATAATTACAAAAAATATAATACATTAAGCGGAAGCTAGAATAATGAAAATGACTCAATGTTTTTGAAACTGCAGCACCTAGAGCTATCAACCACCTAAATGAAACTTAAAATACTATTTCTCAACAATTTCAAACAATGATTCTGTACAAACAGTAATTTAGCCCATTAACATTTGTTTTATCCCAAAAACATTTGTAAGTAGAACGATACTTTTTAGGAATGATATCTATATACAATCTTTCAAAAAGAACACCATTATATAATAATCATGAGAAAATAGAATCAACAATTAATAGAATATATTATTTATGATAATTAATAAAATATATTACTTATTACTTTGGCCTTACTGCCAGTGCCTCACTGAGCTCTTCGGCCTAAAAATATTTTTCTTGAAGAAAGAGCTAAGCCAAAAATGCTTAGTGGGGTTGTACATGTCACACGTAAATATCACATAATCACCAAATAATGAAAAAATTACGTTCTATGATTCTCCAACATGTTTTACGTGAAAATTAGTTCACGTTCTATGCTTAAAACTTGTAGAAGGTCGGGCTTATGACCCGACAGCATTACTCCAAGGAAAATTCGAGAATTCAAAGTGTTCGTGACGGCCGAAGGGCTGTAAGTGGGAGAGAATATTCTGAAGTTTGTTCGAGTTATGGAAATAATTGAGAGAATTGGGTTATCTTCTCACATATAAGCAATTGATACTCTTGAACACCAACAGGAGAAATATGCAGCGAACTCAACAGGATTGGTGAGGATCGCCTCGAATCAGTTTTTATGAACTAGTACTCAGCTTGGGCCAGAGTTAGGGAAAAATATGAAGAACTTATGGAAACAAATTGTGAAGGGTCGGAAGAGGACCTAAAAGTTTTAGGCGAAGCTAGCAAGGGAAGTAACAAAATCTTAATAAATCGTAATATTTGAGAATGAAGAATTTTAACTTTTAGTTATTTTTATTTTATTTTATTTTGCTTTGTTTTTAGATGTTACTTTCGAGAACGATAATATCTTAATGTGGGTATACTGTAATACCCCAAGTTAAATATTAAATATTTTACAAATAATATTTTTCTTAACATCTCCTATTTATTTTCATAGTTTAGGTTCCAAAAATTGTTTTTAATATTGAAATAGATTGCAGTATTCGTGAATGTAAATTGAACCATTACAATTATACAATGCTAAACTGTATTTAAGTATAATTAATTTGGGTAAAAGTATAATAAGTATACAATTAAATAAATCTTGTAACCAAGTAAATTATTATTATTATTATTATTTAAAATAAGCGTTTGAATGGAATGGATCAACAATATAATATGTTGAAAAAGTTCATCGTGGATAATTATATTGAATGTTTGACTTAAATTCAATCCCCATCCGATGCTTGAATCTCGTAACCAACTAATTCTTCTAAATTTCTAAATACTTTACATGACTCAATACTAATTTCGTAAATATTTGAAAATAATAATAATAATAATAATAATAATAATAATAATAATAATAATAATAATAATAATATATCTTAAAGGATAATTTAAACACTTGGGGTGTTAGAGCATCTCCATTGGTTCATGGATTGCTTTATTTTATTGCCACGTAGCCTCAAAAATCCAATGTGGCATTTAAAATTTCTGGAAGTCTTTCTAGATGCAGAAAGACTTCTAGACATTTTCTATTTTACATTATATTATTTATTTTATATTTCTCTCTCCACCAACTAATTATTATCTTACATGTGTCAAATTATTCTACAATTGACATCAACCATTGGAGACAATATTTTTATTTCCTTTCTCCACAATATACATCTCAAAATAGATATTGTGCCACTGTGATGCTCTTACATAACAGAATCCACATGCTTAGGGTGAGAGCTCTGAAATAGGAAGAAGACAACCTCTAGCAACTTCTTTTACTATTATTTTCACAGACAGATATATTTCAAATAACTAGTAAGACGTTTATGGCATAATATTTTGAACAATGAAGTTTCTTCCAATTCTGTATCTTCAGCTTTATCTGAACTAAAAAACTCACCAAATTGCTATAATGATCAGTCACCATCGCAATCAGCCCAGTTGCCGAAGCAGTTCCGTGTGGAAGAGACAAGTACGCCTGCAATTCAAAGCTAAAAATTATCATCACCAGAAATAAGGGGCGCAAAAACAATTATAGATAAAGCATGGTTGTGCCAGCCACAGTTAAATATTCTGAAATTTGGAAATTCGAGAGTTGGATGAGTGCCAGCCACGGCTTTTACATAGCTTATGGGTGTGGAACTGCAGAATAACTATAATTTAAATAATCCAGACCATATGGAACAAGGTGCGCGTTAATTATTAGTTATAACACAACTTACAATCTTCACTAGTTAAAAAACGAGAGAACTCTTCATCATTTCAAGTTTGATAATAATTTAATCCGATACTAACTTTCAACAGCAATCTAATCATTTATAAAAACAGAGCTGAGAATGTGGTATTCAAGTGGGGACCTACTATGACTCCCTAATATCATAAAAGAGTGTCCCTAAATATTCCTGTCATGGTTATGCATGCGCTAGTTGTCAAAACTCTCAGGTAACATTTACAATTAGCAACTATAGATATGTAATAAATAAAATTATCCGACGCCACCATCTTAAGTTTAGATTTTATTGCACAGGATCTTTAATATTAGATTTAATTCAACTCCCTTCATTCAAAATAATTGTCGTTTTAGAAATTTTCACAGTTTATGAAACCTTATAAAATGAATAATACGCCATCACTGAGGTCTAATTATTATGCTAATTTTCTCAAAAATTGTATCTTTCACTATTTAATTACAAAAACATTTTTCTATTTTCAACTAGCATAAATATGGGCAATTCTGCCTTGAGTAAATTGGGACAAATATTTGTAATAAAAGGACTTTAGTTTGGGACAATGACAATTCAAGGATAAATGAATAGATAGACCATATAGACTGATTTTAGGCATAAAATGTTATTTTCCAGTTAACAATAGCCTGTCAATAAAGGTTTTTCCTGGGCTTCAAATATAGGATAGTAATTCAGTCGATACTGTTAAATACTTAAATCAACGAGCAAACTTACCCTATTCATAGTGTAAATAGCTTCCACCATTTCTGAGGATCGATTTCTCACAGCACCGGCTACCTATATTAACCAATATAACAAACTGATAAATTCATGAGTATGTCAATCCCTGCCTGATTCAGAGCAAGTCTTTATTAAAGCATTAAAGAGAAATTTACTTTATCAATGCACATGAATCTTCACCAACTAATCTAATGTATAGTCGAACTAACCTTTTTCCAATCTTTACCATACTTGCGGTAAGCATCATAAAAACGAGTCAGCTCCTCTGTTGCCCATCGAGGCCCCAGCATGTCAGACAACTTTCTTTTCTGATAAATCAGCAAACAAGGGGGACTAATTGGTATAATGATGCAGCCAGCACTTCTTAGAGTACAAGAAATATTAGAATTTATGTTCCAAGTTATCTAGAAGGAACAGGGTGAAGAAAAATGAAGGACAATAATCAAGAAACAAAAAAATGGATAACATGGCTGTGAAAATCTTTAGCAAGACATCATACTGTACCTGATTCCTAACATATTAAGTCAAGCTGCTCATCCTCTTTGAAAAAATAATACAGTTTTTCACGAGACTTTATTACATGAATAACAAATGAAACAAAAATTATCACTCACTGAAATGTTCCGATATTCCCTATAATGCCCACATTAAAAAAAAAGAAAAAAAAGAAAAAAAATTGTTTGCCATCCCTTGCACTGCTGCACATTTGAAATTTTAACTCTTCTGTAAAAGACAAGCTAAAAAAATTTCTACTGATAGATAAGGATGTCTGCCTCGCGTGAGCGACAAAAAGGAGGATTTAAAACTATTCCTTGTATCTTTAGAAGCCAGTGATCATGAAAGGTTATAACAAAGTAAAATGATGCAATGCATTTCAATAAAAATTATGATAATGTTTTGAAAATGAAAAGAGAGTTGTACAAGTTTCTGTGTTCTCTGGGAAACTCTATATGAGATGATTGGGGTTTTGGCGGAGGGACCCATCAAGAAGAATATATCACTTAACCATACAGTTTGCACAACAAGAAGTAGGATTAGACAAGTTTAAGCACAGCAGGAAACTGAATAATTTCAGGACAAGAAATCTCACCTTGCTATTGCTTCTTTGAGCACTATCACCATCTTTACTTGGAGATACCTCATTGATATACCGCCTATTGACACTTCTTGACTTTCTTAGCGGACCCATAATCAAACTAAATGAAAACACAAGATATCAAAAGGTTACACAAAGCGGAAAAAATAAAGGTGAACTGTCACAAATGAAAAATGGTAAATTTCTTTAACACTTAGTTGGAAATTTATAAAACTGAACTATCAATTCTCAGTTTCCCTCCACAAGCTCATTTGAACTCATGTCATGAAAGGGGGTAAAGTAAGTTTCTTTCAGAAATGTGCTATTGCTGCTGAAGGCTGAAGCAAAAGCACAGGGAAAAGGAAACGAATTTTCAAGATTCCCACTTCCACATCTGAAATTAAAATTAGGTTGGCAATTAATTTAACTTGAGCCGCATGAGCTACATAGAATTCAAACATGAAAATCTTAAGGAAAAAAAAAAATAATCCCCAGACACTGTAGCTATTTTATCCATTAAAAAAGATGCACAGTGACTAATCATAGAAACTATCAATCTTTTGCGAATAACCTGAAACAGGAATCCACTTTATGATCAAACCCCGAATTTCTAAGCATAATAAGAACTCCGATTTACATCATTCACAACCCACCAAAAGTACACACTAGACGAGCGTAAACCAGAGCTCAAACACCAGCACACTTACCCATAGTTCATTAGCTTAACAAAGCTATAAAGAGCTCATTAATTTCAAACTTAGAGAACACTTTTAGTACTCAAATCAACAACCTTCACAATTTTCTAGCTGACGCACAATCGCACAAAATGAGATTTACAAGTTACTGGCCAAATTTAATCAGACTTGTAAGAAACGCCAAAAGGTTACACTTTTTCATTTCAAAATTAAAAGAGAATGAAAGGAAAAGAAAAAGAGTAGCAGATGAGATCAACGCCAACAATTGAAAGAGAAAAGCAACACCAAATTTAAACAAAAAACAAAAACAAAATAAAATGAAATCTTTACAGTCCAGCTCCCTAAAAGCTCAAATTCAAATAGTGAAGAACGTAATTAAGAACCCAAGAGAAGTTTTAAGAACAAAAACAACGCCTTTTTGTTTTTTCTTTACCTTTCCCCAACAAATTCAGTTCACCGCCATTGCAGACAGCTACGGATTCGAAATTCGTCGATTTCCCAACGGCTGGTGTCAGGTTATGATTCGACCGAGAAAGTGCGTGGCCGGCTAGAGAGAGAAAGGAGTGTTAGAGAGAGAGGCACCGGACGAAGGATGAATTTATTCCTTTAATTTTTTTGGGTAATAACCGCGAAACTCTCTGGTTGTGCATTTGTATATTGCGTTTCAGATTTTTAATTTTTCAAAGGGTTACTTAATTGCGCCATGAAGTCCCTGTAATGACACGATATTTTCATTCCAGTCCCTGGGTTTATTGCTTTCCATCCCTTGACCCCGTTGGGTTGTACTTTTTTTGGGACTACTATGTAAATAAAGCTTTGATATTTTTATAAGATGAGGCGACATGGGAGAACATGCAAGATATCCGCAATCAATTCCCGACATTTGTCCTTGAGGACAAAGACACACTTGAAAGGGACGGAAATAATGCGAACAAGGACCGACTACTAAAAAATGCATACAATCGGACACGTCGAGCAGTTATTAAAGAAGCAGAACGATGGGAAGCAAACCAAAGGGAAGAAATTCAAGGCCTCGCGCCGCTAGACCTGACCACGCCGCGACGGAAGGCTACCGCCACGAGCTCGCCACGCCGCGGTGCACCTCACGACCCCGACAGAGAGACGAGACCTTCAAGGCGCTACGCCGCGACGAGCGCGCACTGCGGCAGTCCGCTCCTCCGCGCCGCGAGAGCAGCCATGCCGCGGCACCTGACGAAGGGGGACATTGAGCAGTAGTTTTTCCACGTATTTTTCTAGGAACTTTAGCTGTGTTTGAGGTTTATTATTTAAGGACTGTGTGTTTGTCCCATTTCTGTGTCATTATTTCATATTTATTTTCTTTTTGTTTTCCCCCATTTGTAGGTTTTTCGTAGTTTACTTGGTCCATTTCGTTCGTTTTGTGTTTTTGCCTTTAGTTTATGTTCATGTGTCTTTTCCCGTGTTTTGTTCGTGTTTTTTCTTGTTTTGTGTTTTCAGGAGGTAGGTTGTGTCGGTCGAGGTTGGGACTATATGAGCCGAGACCGTGATATCGAGAATTCCCGTGGCCGAGCCAAGAGGACGACGAAGAGGACTGAAAAACGGACAGAAACCATGCCCAGAAATTCTCGCAACTCGCGACTCGGGCCGCGACTCGCGAACATGTCGCGACCTGCGGGAAAAACTGAGGCTTGATGTGCAGTTCACGAGACGGAGTCGCGACCTACCCCAGAAGTTTAGATTTTTTACGACGCGCGACTCGCGAGGAAGTCGCGACTCGCGACCGGGAAGAAGGTGAAGTCGCGACTCGCGACTTATCCGGTGCGAATTTCGAGGACAGAATTTTTAGAGCTGATTTCGATCCTAGGATTCATTATTCCACTTTCAGACTTTATTTTTACGTTCTTTCTAGAGAGAAACTCATTCCTTTTCATCCTTTTGCACTTTTGATTTGTTTTGGAGATTGAAAAACTCCTATTTTTTTCGATTTGGATTTGGATTGTTCACTTGGATTTGACATTAGATTCTTATCATTAATCGTAAGTTATTTTTCTCAATTGCTTTGTTGATGATGATGACTTGGGTTTATATGAATGTTGATATTAAATTCATTATGAGTAGCTAAATTCATTCGCTAGGGATAGGGGATGATTGATTAGGTTCGTTATAATTGAGTGCTTTTGATTGTTCATGTCTATTCGAGTTGTGTGAATCATAGGGTTAGTAGATTGATCACCTTTCTAACCTAGATAATCAACGTGTAGAACCGAGAGGGGAGACATTGGTCGAATTAGGCTCGTTTAGAATAGATTTGTTCGGAAGCGTATAATCTATGTGTTGTTGGAATTGATAGTGGATCGTTAACGTTCACTCTCTTGTTACGAAGAGTTATTGAGAGTGAACCTCTGAACGAGAAACGATTCAAGACCTTTACCCGAGCAATCGATTGTCGGTGATTGTGTTAGAACCGAAAACAATTATCCCCGATTCCCTAGCACTTTAATCATTCAGTAAATTCATTTGCTATTCTGCTTTCATTTTATTCAGTTTAAATCAGTAGTTGATAATTGAAACCCAAGAATATTGAATTAGAGTGTTTAGAATTTTTCTTCTCTTTTTCGTGATTGAATATACGCACAAGAATTTCCGGCTAACCTTCCTTGCGACACGACCCGGGGATGAATCTTTCGATTCTACTCCGGTAGAAATACTGACAACACTGTGTAAGGTGTAGGATTTTTTTTCTTATCATTAAGCAATAACATATAAAAAATCGCTCAACTTTGAGCACCAAGCTCGTGTCGACCGACGACAATTTTAGTGCGGGTTTAACACATTTTCGTTTATTTTCTTTACCTTCGATACACGATCGTAACAACTACCTTTAGCACCCTTGAAATATTTGCACAACATACAAATAAAAAGTATAAAATAACTTCACAAATATATAAAATGAAAAATTGAGTCCCCGCAACGACGCGTGCAAGGCACACGTTAAATTGGACGAATATAGGGGCCTCGCGCAACAGTTAACATTAATAAAGGAGTATCTTGTAAATTTTAAATTACAAGGTTAATACGCGCAATTTCGATAAATAAAAATATTTTATCCGTGATTTGACATTAAATCATCTCAAAGTTTGAATAAGAGTGTTTAAGAACTTATTTGATTTTCTGATCTTATAATTCATGCATAAATTAAGTCGACAAGTCTTTCTCGATTGACGACTCCGGGATTGATTCTTTGAACGTAACTCCACTAAAAATAACTTACACCATATTACACTCTAATTTACCAATCCTTATCCCACTTTGGTTTACCAGATCACAAAATATGGTATAATACATATCAATCGTCTCTTCATCCCGCATTTTGATTTCATCAAATTCGAGAGTTACTCGTTGAAGTCTGGACGCTTTGACTGTCGTTGAACCTTCAAACTGGCGTTGTAGAACTCGCCAAGCATCTTTCGCTGTCTTGCATTGAACTATCATCTTGTGTCGTGTCTAATCAACTGCCATCATAATCGCATAGATGGCTCGATAGTTTGCTTCTTCTTGAAGTTTTTCAGCATCAGTCAGAGATCTTTCGGTTTAAGAACAACAACCGATGAAGATCCTTTTCCTTGATCTGGTTCTTCTGGCATGACTGGATGTTCCCACCCATTCTCGACACTCTCCCAAGCATCTTTTCCAAGATATCTAAAAAAAATCGTCATCATAGATTTTTAGTAAGAGTAATTTGAACCATCCAATTGCGGAGGCCTAAACATTGATCCACTTTCTTGATTCATGATTGCCAAATCCACAAGTCCTCAAAACCTTCGTAATGTGTACAAAAATTCGCTCTGGTGCTAATTGACGTTGTATACGGGTATACGAAAACAACCAGAATGGTGCTTAATATAATGAAGTAGTAAACATAAGTAAGTTCACACAATTGCGGAAACAAAATTAGTTTGAAATGAACCTTTAAGTGAGTGTCCCACTTTCCTTACGGATCTTTTTCACTAATGTAGATCTCAGAGCCATTACTCAAGGGTTTACAATGTAGACTCCCTCCACACTATACTTGAAGTAACATATCTACACTACTACTTATCCGACCACAACTCCCTTGAGATTTTTCTAGTTTGAATCCCTCAAACTAATTTAAGTGATTCTCCCAACCACTTAGTTCAATAGAAATAAAAACAATCTCTCAAATGTGATCGCGAACACTTTCTCAATTCACCACTCAATATAATTAAAGAAAATTCATCTCATGAGAATACATCAAAACTTTTTCCGACTCACTATTCATAAACAACTCGTAGATTGTTCAACACTTCTTCATGCGCATCCTCATCCATTTATATCGACTCGCATATGGTAAGTTAAACATGTCATCGCTGCCAAGCCACGCCCCATAAGAAATGTTCTTGATTGATTTTGTCGTCTCCACTTTTGGAATGTCCGACTCAGCGGCTGAATCTTCTTTATAAGGAAAGTGCATCTGAAAGACATCTATTACTCCTGCATAAATAATAAACGCATTAGTTAATTTCAATTAACTAATATCTAGGAAACTAATCTAAAGAATATAAAGTAAATCTCCCTTAATTATTCCTGCACAACCTATTTCCGGGGACAGATGAAGGTTCGTCGATTTACTGTGAATCTTCAATTACATATTAAAAGGATTTTCTATAAAAAATATAACTATATTATCTTTATACCTTTAATTTAAAAAAAACATATATCCTATTTCAAATCCGAACATTTGGTATAACCGAATATGATGATCACAATTGTTTCAAAAAAGGGCTAACCGATAGGAGTTGTTTATTTTGTTTATTAGGAAATAAAATATTATGTTATAATTATTTTTTTAATTGAATTTGTTGAAATTAAGACACATATATAAGGTAAAAGTTTCAAAGTTTTATTTTGTTGTAGAGTAGACAAATTAGGGAAAATAGTTTATTTAGTTATAAAATTCAATATATTTGAAATATATAAAGAAGATATTATAAAAATTGATGCAAAGAGTGCCCATCAAATCTTTCCATAGTTACACATCGCACGAGTTTAATTTTTTTGAAGTAACTGTAAATATTATAAAAACATAAAATTCAAAAGATTTAATTTGTACAACACATGTGATAAGACCAAACAAAATATATGCTATTTTTATGCGTCTAAGACCAGTCAAGAAAAATAGAGAAACGTCTTTGCAAGAATAAGTGGAAGAAGAAGAAGAATACCGCATGTGAACCGATCAAACAAAATATATGCTATTTTTATGGCATTTAAAATCTGTCAATAAAAAAAGAACTCAACTGCTATTCACCGCCCCCTTTTACTAGTCACCGCCCCTCCTCCTATTTACTCTTTTGCCCTTAACCTTTTTTTTTTTTATATTTCAACTCTCTAAACTTTCTATCTCTCTAAATTTTCGAACTTCAACGGCCGATTCGAGCATAAAAATAAATCCAAGAAAATGTCGAAAAAATTGTACGGCATCGGCAAAGGACTCTTCTCCAACAAGGTAATTTTTTTTTTTTTTTT
>BKCP01008837.1:0-62307 GCA_008636005.1 Striga asiatica | reverse complement strand
TTTCAACTCGTCTTCTTCCCAACCCTTCTTGCGAGCTGGTCGAAATCAAGCCAGGATTTTAGCGGCTTCATAGCCGGTAAACGTTAAGTTTTTCAACTCGTCTTCTCCCAACCCTTCTTGCGAGCTGGTCGAAGTCGAGCAACAATTTGAGCAGCTTCGTGGCTGCGTCAATTTTTGTTGTTTAGGTGTGTACTGAAGTTGGCTGTTCGAGTATTGTCGTTTCGCTTATATGCATGATTAGTGTGTCGATGTCCTTATGGTGGTATTTGTGATTAGCTTGAGATTCTACTTGAGGGTTCCAATCGTTAAGGTTGCGTTAGTTGACTGCGTAGTCGAAGGCTTCGTAGCCTGCTCGAGATTCCGCTCGAGAATTTACAACTTCGTAGTTGTGTTAGTCGACTTCGTAGTCGAAGGCTTCGTAGCCTGCTCGAGATTCCGCTCGAGAATTTTACAACTTCGTAGTTGTGTTAGTCGACTTCGTAGTCGAAGGCTTCATAGCCTGCTCGAGATTCTGNTAGTCGACTTCGTAGTCGAAGGCTTCGTAGCCTGCTCGAGGTTCCGCTCGAGAATTTACAACTTCGTAGTTGTGTTAGTTGATTTCATAATCGTTGCAAAGTCAGTCGGCTTCAAGCCGTTTTGAAAAATTCAATTTTTCATACAATCATATTGAAGTCGACGTGTAAATGTAAGAAACATAATTGAAGCATAAAACAGATTTATTTCATCATTGAATTCAATTCAGACATTGTTCAGTACAAAAGGTAGTTCGAAATATTGCCTTAAGCGTAAAAGCATTTGAGATGGATCACATGCCAGGATCGCGGGAGTTGTCGACCTTCTCCATCCTCGAGTTCATATGCGCCCCTCTCGAGCACCTTTGTGATAGTGTAGGGCCCTTCCCAGTTAGCTTCGAGCTTGCCGACATGTTTGAGAGCGTCATCTCGTTTGAGGACGAGGTCCCCCACTTGGAATTGTCTGGTTCGGACCTTCTTGTCGAAGGCTGCTCGCATCTTTTGTTTGTACTCGACAGATCGCACCCAGGCTTCTTCTCGACCTTCCTCCATTAGGTTTCCTTGTTTTTCCCTTCTTCGTAGAACTTCGATCTGTGGGAATCGAGGCCGACTTCAATCGGCAATAACGCATCCATCCCATAGACCATGTGATATGGGGATTGTCCCGTCGAACTTCTTGGAGTCATCCTATAGGCCCATAGGACTGTTGTCAACTCGTCGACCCAAGCTCCCGACGCTTTTTCTAATCTTTTCTTCAATCCTTGGAGGATAGTTCGATTAGTAACTTCGACTTGCCCATTTGCTTGTGGATGTGCGACTGACGCAAATCTCTGCTTGATTCCCATGTCGAGGCACCATGCTTGGATCCGCTTTCCTTGGAATTGGGTTCCATTGTCTGAGATTAACACCTTCGGAATTCCAAATCAACAACAGATATGGTTGAACAAGAATTGTATCATTTTTTCCTCAGTGATTCGTGCCAAGGGTTCCGCCTCGACCCACTTGCTGAAATAGTCGACTGCGACCACCAGAAATTTTCTTTGTCCCGTCCCCATCGGCAGCGGACCTACCAAGTCGATTCCCCATTGTGCAAAGGGGATTGGAGAGTTGATAGTCGTCATATACTCAGCAGGGATATGAGTGATTTGGCCATGGCGCTGGCATTTCTCGCACTTCTGGACTAACTGTTCGGCCGCTGCTCGAATTTTTGGCCAATAGTAGCCTGCTCGTAGAGCTTTGCCAGTTAAGGCTCGAGACCCGACGTGTGCTCCGCAGCATCCCTCATGGATTTCTCTTAGAACATGAACTCCCTCTTCTTCGGAAACACATCTTAAATGAGGTCCGACTATCGACTTCTTGTATAGAATCCCATCGACTTCAAAGTACTTGCTTAAGTATCGAGCCACCTTTTCCGCCTCCTACTTGTCTCCTGCAGGGACTCGATCCTGCAAGAGTTCGCGAATCGATTTCCTCCAATCATCCTTCTCGTCGATTTCCATGGCTTCATTAAGGACACTCCCTTCGAGGTGCATCGTAGTGATGTGTTTTCCCACTTTTCCTTCATTCGAGCTCGCAATCCTAGCGAGCCAGTCGGCTCGCTTGTTCTCCTCTCGCGGGACTTGTATTAATTCAAATTTCTCCAATCCTTGTATGAGGTTTTGGATTTCCTCGACATACTTCATCATTCTATCTTCCTTTATCTCACAATTTCCCAACATCTGTCCGACGACGAGCTGCGAGTTGGAATGTGCTGCGATCTCTGTTGCTCTGCCACCGATTGCCAGTTGAATCCCCTTGATAAGTGCCTCATACTCGGCTTCATTGTTTGAGGCCTTGAATCCCATTCTGATGGCGAAGTCGAGCTGCTCGCCCTCGGGGGATATGAGGACGACTCCCAGACCAGATCCTTTGGCCGCGGAAGACCCGTCGACATGCATTATCCATTTCCTCTCCTCTCCTTTGGTGCCTTCCTGAATGAAATCGGCTAAAGCTTGGGCTTTAATGGCTCGCCTCGGCTCGTATTTGATAGAATATTCGCTCAACTCGACAGCCCACTTTACGAGTCGACCTGAGACAGTAGGTCGACCCAATGTTTCTCCCAATTGGAAATTTGTTCTCTCCACTATCGTGTGATTCAGAAAATAAGGCCTCAGTTTTCTGGCTGTTATGACTAGTGTCAGGGCGGCTTTCTCGACCTCGGGGTATCTCGTCTCCGCACCTTGAAGTACTCGACTCGTATAATATATTGGATATTGAGAACTTCCATCCTCCCACAGTAATACTGAGCTCAAAGCAAACTCCCCTACCGAGACGTATAATATCAACTCGTCACCCGGCTCTGGTTTGGTCAGTAAGGGTAGCTTGCTCAGAACCTCCTTCAACTTTTCAAAGGCCATCTGCGCCTCATCACTCCACTTGAAAACAGTCTTCTTCTTGAGTAATTTGAAAAAAGGAAAACTTCTCTCTGCCGCTCGAGCAACGAATCTGCTCAAGCCCGCAATTCTCCCTGTTAGCACTTGCACTTCCCTAATGTTTCGTGGTGGGGCCATGTCGAGTATAGCCTTCACCTTATCTTGATTCACTTCAATCCCTCGTTCCGTGACGACATAACCCAGAAATCGTCCTGCCTTTACTCCAAAGGCACATTTGCTCGGATTCAACTTCATCCCAAACGCCCTAAGGGTTTTGAACGTTTCCCTTAAGTCGTCTGGGTGTGAAGTCGAGGACTTGCTCTTCACCAAGATATCATCGACATATACTTCCATATTCCGACCAATCTGGGGTTTGAACATTCGATCCATCAATCGCTGGTATGTTGCTCCTGCATTCTTTAGGCCGAAAGGCATGACGACATAGCAGTATGTCCCTTTGCTCATCACAAAACTCACTTTACTTTGATCCTCCGGGGCCAGGGGGATTTGGTGGTATCCCTGGGATGCGTCCATCATGCTCAACAACTCGCAACCAGCCGTGGAGTCGACTAGCTGGTCGATTCTCGGCAAAGGATAATGATCTTTAGGACACGCCAGGTTTAAGTCACGAAAGTCGATGCACATACGCCATTTGTTCAATGCCTTCCTCACCATTATCGTGTTGGATATCCACTCGGGGAATTGGATTTCCTTGATATGTTTGGCCTTCAGTAATTTATCCACCTCGACTTCGATGCCTTTGTCGATTTCAGCGCCGTGGTGCCTGAGTCGTTGCTTCACAGGTCTTCTGAGGGGGTCGACATTGAGTTTGTGCTCCATAACCTCCGGGTCGATTCCTGTTAACTCTTCGGGAGAGAAAGCGAATATGTCCCTGAATTCTTTTAGCAACCCCACCAACTGCTCTCGCAATTCGTCCTCCAATTCTCTCCCGACTTTTGTGGTTTGGTCTTCTGACTCTCCAATTTGAATCTCCATCAATTCTCCGTGGGGCTCGAGGTCACTCCCTCTCGGCCTCTTTTCGCTCGTCATTGGTTTCTTTCCTTCTTTGATCTCAGCACGTTGATTGGTTTTGACCGCGATTTGGTAACAGGTTCTCGACAACTTCTGATCCCCTCGAGCCTCTCCTACTCGATCTCCCACAGGGAACTTCAACTTCATGTGATAGGTCGACACGACTGCTTGAAATGCATTGAGTGCTGGTCTCCCTAGGATTACGTTATAAGCCGACTCGACATCGACCACCACAAATCTCACCATTTTTATCTTCCTCAAGTCGCCTTCCCCCAGGACGACAGCAAGCATAGTTTCTCCTAGGGGAGCGACTTCCGAGCCATTGAATCCAAAGAGTGATGTGTGTAGGGGTGTAAGTTCAATGTCAAGCTCCATTCTCCTGAGGCAGTCATAGAAAATCACGTTCACGGAACTCCCGGTGTCGACAAACACCCTTTGCACCTCGTATCCTGATATCTGCGCTGTTATCATCAAGGCGTCGTTATGCGGCCTTTCGACTTCACTAACATCCGCCGGTCCAAAGTTCATTACCGGTCCACTCTCGTCGACCTGCTGCACCTCGACTTTCGCATATCGGCCTCGAGCATAGGCCTTCCTTGCCCGATTGGAATCTCCATCAGTCGACCCTCCGAAAATCATGTTAATGACCCCTCTTTTTGGTGGGAATTCCTCTTTGTCTGGTGATCCCGCCCTCTTGCGAGGACTCTTGCTCCTTTCTCGTCTCCTGCTCGACCTCTCCTGATCTTTGTATATGAACTCCTTCAGGTGGCCTGCCTTTATCAACCTTTCAATTTCGTCCTTCAAGTGTCGACAATCGTCAGTGTTGTGCCCGTAATCTTTGTGGAATCGACAGTACAAGCTGCTTTTGGGCTTTATGGGTCCGTCCTTCCTCGTCCGCGGCCATCTCACCACGTCGTCGCGGATTTCCCTTTCCATAACTTCCAGAATTCTTGTGTGGGGAGCCGACAGGGGTGTATATTGAGTTGGTCTCCATCCCCTAGATCTGCCTTCACCCCTATCAGCCCTCGGGGATCCCCTCCTATCTCCTGTCGATTGGCCCTTCTTTTCCTTCTTGTCGTCTCGACTGTCGGTTTGAGACATCTTCACACTTTGTAAGTAGTCGGCTTCGGCCTCCTCGACATTCATATATTTGGCACATCTTCCCAATACGTCGTCGAAACTCCTACAAGGTCGCTTGGCCAAAGAGTTTTTACACAATCCTGGTAGTAATCCCCTCGTCAGTCCTCCCGATTTGATTTACTCTATCGCTGTTGGGCATTCGACGCACGCCTTGGTAAACCTTGCCACATACTCCCGCAACGACTCGCCCTTCTTCTGTTGCATGCTAATCAACGAGAGGTAAGATTTCTCTTGCACCCTCACACTTGCGAATTGGTTAAGGAAACTCGAGCTGAAACCGTCAAAATCTCTAATCGACCCGGCCGACAATTGATGAAACCAGTCATGGGCCGACCCTGTCAGAGTCGTCAAGAAAGCGCGACATTGCACGGGGTCGCTGTAGCGATGCAGTACTGCCATATTTTCGAAACTCCTCAGATGTCGAGATGGATCTGTGGTACCGTCATACCATATGTTCAACTCCCTGAAGCCTTTGGGTAAGTCGGCTCATTGGATCTGCTGTGAGAATGGGTGTTCTTTTGCTCCTCTGCTCTTCCTCCCATCGACTCGAGCTTGCAAGTCGCGAACCTGTGCCAGCAGTTGCTCTAACGTCTCGTCCCTCGCCTGTGGATTAACAGTTCGAATGGAGGATTCCTCTTCATCTACCCTTCTGTTCTGTTGTACATTCGACTGGGCTTGTTGCTCGCCACCCGGCTGCTGCTCGACTCGAGGGGGGTACTCGACACGGGGCTGGTGCTCGACCCGGGGTGGGCACTCGACTCGAGGTTGCTGTTCGACCTGCGCTATCTGCTTCATCTGGGCAGCCACGGCTTCAGCAATCATCTTTTGCATTTCACTTCTCGTCATTTTCAGAGTTTGTTCCTCGACGCGGGGTTGTGTCTGTTCCGGTACCTCCTGTATCTGTTTTCCCTCGCGTCGCGAGACCTCCGTTGGCTCCTTCTCTCCATCTGGGTTAGGGTTTTGACTTGTTCCTGCCTGGGTCAACACTTGTAGCTTCACGCCGGTTGGAGTCACAGGCGTTTCTCCGCCCAACGTCAGTCCTGGTGGTGGAAGTCCTCCGAAAGGTGGCATTCCCATCATCTGCATTACGGGGTGTTTGGTGGTGGAGAGCGGCGGTGGCCTCTTGTCCATCCACGTCCCTCTAAATTCCTCGCTCAAGTTCCTCTGCAAGCCCTCCTTCTCCGCCATCAGCAAACAGATCGGAGCTGGGTGTGAAGCTCTTCCTTCCTTCAAGAACTCCCCACAGACGGTGCCAATATGATGGGTCTACTTTCAGATCTGGAGTAAACCGGTTGTTGTGAGCTCAGATCTGCTTGAACCGCTTCCCAACCGTCGCTAGACCGCGAGATTCCTGCAAAAACTCAACGCCGGAGGTGTTTCCGGCGTAGAGCCTCCGACGCTCAAGTCAGAATGAGAGTGATGAAGAGATGCTGCGCAGCAGCTATGGGGGAGAGTGAGAATGAATGAGAGTTGGGGTTTAGGGTTACCTCACCTCCTTTATATAGGAGTGAATATTTACCTGAAATACCCAGAATGCCCAAGTCGGTGGACCTAGAAGGTCCAAAATGCCCTGGTCGATTCGTCTCCCCTTGTTGCTAAGTCATCAACAGATTCCTTCCTATCCCTTGTAACGTATAGGACTTCAAGTATGTCGTTAAGTGTGATGAGTCGTCATCACAAATTTGTTATTCGAGGTATGCGAAGTCGACTTCAAGAGCTAGGAAGTCGACTCGTGGATATGTGCGGATTCGAAGGCTACGCTTAACTAATTCTTTGAAACGAAGTCGTCTTCAGAGAATCGTCTTAGTTCAGCCGACTGCTGAAAGTCGACTTAAGATATCGGGATGTTCGGGCGTCTCTCGCTGCCCTTCACTCATCGATGTCGACTAGCAGAAGTCGATAGACTAAGGTCGACTATGGAGAGTCGACTATGTCGATTTCTGCTTCTTTCTGATTGCTCTCAGTAGAATCGTCTTTAGGAAGGTCAATGTGAAGATGTCGACAGAGTCCTGTCGACATACGAGTTGTTTGAGTGGTTCCTCGGTCGAGTAGGAAACTTCTAGACCGGGCTACCCTTATGTGGCTATATCAGAGATTATTATAATTAATAATTTATTAAATTATTATATTAAAAAATAATATAAATAATTTATTAAATTACTATATTCAAATAATATTTTTTTATTTTATTATGGGTGTACTTTAACTAGTTTATTTATTAATTTAATTTAATCATAATTATTTTTTATTTCCAAATTTATATAATTAGTTTTATTTTAATAAATAATAAATATAAATTTATTTAAATTTAATTTAATTTAAATGCACTCTATGACCAATTTTATCTTACTTTATTTTAGTTTATTTTTTCATTTAATATTATATAATTTATATTATTATATTTTTAATTATTATAAGTTTATATCTTATTAGTATTATTTAATATAATTTACATTATCTTTTAAATTTAATTTGATTTATTTATACTTATTGTCTATCTATATCAAACGCTATTAAATTTAAAATACAACTTGAGTTGGTGTGATTGTTGCAATGCTATCATACAACACTGATGTCCCAAGTTCGAACCCTAGCGTCGATTATATTTTTTATCGCCATTTCATCAGCCACAAAGTCGCCAAGTCAACAAAAGTCGTCATGTCATCAGCCACACACTTGGAGACAAAGCCCAAAATTGGGCTCAATGATTCGAATTGCCAAAAAATAGACAAGTTATGTTATGTTTGCGAAATTCCAAAAGTTTGGTTAAAACGGCAAAAAGTTTTCCAACGGATTGTATTTTCTGTTGGCAAAATTTAGTAACAAGCCATATAGCAACAAGAAAATCTGTTGGTAAGCCGTTGGCATTCCGTTGGGAAATTTCATTACCAACGAATTATTCCGTTGGTAAAACTCATATTTCTTGTAGTGTGCAATTAGGCTATAAAAATAAAACTACTTCGCTACTTCCAATTTGGTCAATCTCTCCGTTTATAGTTGTTAAATTCCGTGTAACAACATGCATATCATATTATATAAATTAGATCATTAGCAATATTGAACTATATGATGTAAAATAAATATATGAATTACCATAAAAATGGTATAAAATATAATGAATAATGTACTTACATAACTAAAGGATCCAAACCAAATAATTGGGTTGAAAAATATTTAATTATTATTATTATTATTATTATTATTATTATTATTATTATTATTATTATTATTATTATTATTATTTACACAGTTTTAAGGAGTTTGCTATTACATTAAACTAATTAATCGGCTTTAATGAGAAAAAATTAAAATGATGATATTAATTTTAAATTAAAAAATTGATGAAAAAAAAATTCTATAAATTTTTCTATAAGTAATTTTCAAAAACTTTTTGTGTGAATCTATAATTGATTAATATAAGTAGTAAATATTATTCACACCTCTCCAGTTGTCCTATTTTCAGATAGCAACTCGGACATGGCCATTGCATGTAATCATGTTTTCCATGAACGCACGAAACACATCCAAATAGATTGTCACTTCATCTGGAGAAGATTGCACAAAAGATCATTCAACTAGAGCACATTCCCACAAAGGAGCAAATTTCAGACATATTCACCAAACCACTCCCTAGGCCTGTATTTCAGCATTTACTCTCCAAGCTAAACATTCATGCTTAGCCAGCGTGCGAGGCTTCGCTGATTGATAATACCGCCCCGACAGGGTCACATTCTAACATCCTAAACGACTACCTCCACGTGTACCACTTTGGAGCTGCTCTCGAAGAAAGAAATCGATTTGCTGAAAGCAAAACCTGACAAGGATTGAAGTCAAGACGCTGACGAACGCCACCTTTAGGACACATAACCGATAGTAAGGAGAAAGTGAGCCTAAACTCTGCTTTGGGAACTTCAATCTTCCTTTCAGAAGAGAAAGCAGACTTAGAAGACTCGGTTTTCTTTTAGAATTCCTTCTTTAATCGGTCGCACCCATACGCCGGTTAGGTTTAGTGGTTGGAATTCAAAGAAAACACATGCGAAAGGCAGCTTTGATGACAGTTGATCTAGAGCCCTTACTGAGAAAATGGGGCACGAAAGTGGGTGAGCAAGCAAGTGACGAAGTATCTTTGAATCAGTCTCTCGACGAGCTGGAGAGGAGTGTTCAAGCTTGGGCTAGAGCTAATTAACTCACCATGATATGTGGTTCCATTTCCATTGCGAAGTTACAACCGTCAATGTCTGATACATTTTTGTCTTTTTTAGGAAGGTCGACCACTACATAAGCCGCCATCAGTCCAGGAGAGAAGCAAGCTACCTTTCTTTGATCCACCTTCCCGGGCAGGGAAGAGAATGAAAATAGGCCGCGTATGGTGGTCGTGGACCCATTGGTAAAGGAAGACTCCCTAGTTCGATTAGAGAAAAGCTCTCTTTTGTGTGACCGCTAAAGGCGCCTTTCTTTAGTCATATTTGTAATTAGTCATTGTGTGTTTTGTATTCATAGGTTGCTATTCAGTATTTAGCACTTTTAGTATTTTTATCCCACAGAATAAATAACTTGATCATGTGTACAAACCCTAATTCATTCCATTCTATTTTTCTATTCATGCAGTCTTTCATCTTCTTCCTCTGTGTTCTTTCGTTTATCTGTGCAACTCTACAGATCTCATAATATTTAAAGATAAATATTTGTTTTTTTCACCGAACTTGATTAGTTGACTAAACTAGCCGATAAACAATTTCAAATCCAACTTAATCAAAATTGAACAGTCGAACTTGAATTTAAATGAGTCGGGCTATACTAAAATTTCAAAAAATTATGTAAAAAATCTCTCAAATGTAATGAACTGAGTTTGGCTAGTTAACTAAAACGAACTTGAAGTTAACTTATTTGTTAAATGAGTCTATTAGTTGAATACACCAGTACCTTGTTTCGCTCAACATACTATGCAAAATAAAAATAAGAACTCAATTTAAGTGTTTACATGATGCACAAGTTCTTTTTTTTTTTTATCACATTTAATGCGTAATTGGGCATGGTTTCTTCAAATTTCTCCATTTTTTTGGTGGTGGCGTGATAATAGTCACCATCTTGAAAACCTATTTCAAATCACGTTTAGAATATGACACAACATATCAACATAGGAATCATTCACGGTGTAGTTATCCGTTGTTAAGTAGACAACTTGTTGTAATAATTTTAACCGGAGTAGAATCGAAAGATTCGTTCCCCAGGTCGTATCGCAAGGAAGGTTAGCCGGATATAGTTGTTCGATTATTCAATCACAAAAGAAGATAAAAATCCTAAACAATCTAATTCAATGATTTAGGTTTCGATTATCAACTACCAACTTTAAATTAAATAAAGCACGAAATGAACAGTAACGAATTAACTGAGAATTTAAAGAGCTAGGGAATCGGGGACAACTGCTTTCGGTTCTTACACAACTACCGGCAATCAATTGCTCGGTTAAAGGAAGTTAGTCGTCTCTCGTTTAGAGGTTCACTCTCAATAACTCTTCGTAACAAGAGAGTGAACATATACGATTGACTATCAAATCCAGCAACTCATAGACAATACTTTGACGAACAAGTCTATTCTAAACGAGCCTAAATCGACCAATGTCTCCCCTTCCGGTTCTAAACAATGATTAGCTAGGTTATATAGGTGATCAATCTATTAACCCTAAATTGAACTCAACTCGCATAGATATGAATAATTAAGAACAAGCAATTATAATTGAACCTAATCAATTATCCCCTATCCCTAGCAGATGGATTTAGCTACTCATATTGGATTTGATCACACAAACATTCATAACCCAAGACATCATCATCAGTGAAAGAATTGAAGAAAAATACTTACGATTAATGAAAATTCTGAACTCAATCCAATAGTATCCGAATCCAAAGCAAGATAGTAGAGGTTTTTAATCTCCTAAAACAATTCAAAAGTGCGAAAGAAAGAAAAGGAATGGTTTTTTCTCCAGAGGGAACGTAAAAATAGAGTTTGAATGGTGAATGCTAAACCTAGGATCAAAAACAGCATTAAAATCCCGCTCCTCGAAAAACGCGCCGATTAAGTCGCGACTCGCGACTTGAGTCGCGAGTCGCGAGATGACCTTTGTCTTGGTCGCGAGTCGCGACTTCCTCGCGAGTCGCGCGTCGTCTTCTTCTTTAAATTCAGGGGCTTGGTCGCGACCTGACTCGCGAGTCGCGACTCCATCTCGCGAGTCGCGAGACGACTCGCGAGTCGCGACTCATTCTGCGCATTGTTTCTGTCCGTTATTCGGTCCTCTTCGTCGTTTTCTTGGCTCGGCCAATGGGAATTCTCGATATCCTGGTCTCGGCTCAAGCAGTTCCATCCTCGACCGACACAACCTACCTCCTGAAAACACAAATACAGAAAAACACGAAGCAAAACACGGCAAAAAGATACAAAAATATAAATCAAAGACAAAAACACAAAACGAACGAAATGGACCAAATAAACTACAAAAAACCTACAAATGGGGGAAAACAAAAAGAAAATAAACATGAAATAAAGACACAAAAATGGGACAAACAACTCCCCCACACTAAGACCTTTGTTCGTCCCGAACAAAGAGAAAAGAACAGAAGAGAGAAGAGAAGAAAAGGAAAGACACGAAAGAAGAAACGAGTCTGGACATCAGTCGATAACAAGATAAGTCTCAACATGTTCAACTTCAACAATGAGCGTTCAAATGGCACCTACGAACATAACGCGACTACATGCTTGATCGCTAAACTTCAATATGACGTCCACTCAAATATGGGAATGTATATGTGTGCCTCACTCACTTTCTTATACAGATAAAGATATGGATGCACTCAAATTGGTCAATAACAAGTTCAATCATAAGCTTGCCCATTGTCTAACTTCTACTCTAAACCAATCAAAAACTGCAACTAGTGAATCAAAAGGTCTTTCAGGGCTGTAACGTAGGCTCTTTGGACAGGTAGGATAACTATAGGCTAAGTGGCTCGAATATACTTCAAACTCCTAACCCAAGAATGCACGCTCATCCGGTTACTCAAACAAACCGGACCTCCCCCACACTTCTCCTAAAAACACACATTTACACCCAACTTATTTTGGTTTTTTTTTTTTAAAAATATATAAACAAACTCCACAATTATCCCCTCCCATTCTCAACCCGAAACTCAATAATGTCATCATCACGTGGTTATAAAAGAAAACAATTAGGCTCAAAAGGGCAACTAGGGAATAACTGCAGAAAAAACAAGGATAGAAAGATACAAAAAATGCCTTAATCATATTCACAGTTCACAACTCAGATTGATTCATTTCGACGCAGACTCAGGGCAAGTTCTAATCAAACAAGAGCATGACCAATGTATCTCAAGAAAGAAATAAGGCTCAAACCTCACTAGGCAAATATCTGAATGTCAATCAAAGCCATTAACCAAGCAGTTCATCACGCTATGCCATACCATGCCAACATCACAACTCATTGAATCCATTGAACCCATCTTAACTCACCATGAATTTTCCAAGTACAGACTCAAAACACATAAATCCTACACTAGACTGGTCCACAAGCAAAAGAAAGAAATAAAACACACCCGAAAACAAAGAAAAACTAGACATAGTCAATCATATAGCCATATAAACTCCCCCACACTTAAAATCAGACAATGTCCCCATTGTCGATCCGCAATGAAAGGGAGGTGCACTGACACAATCAACCGACACAACATAAGAAAAGAGAAAATACAAAAAGAAACAAAAGAAAGAGAAAAGAAAAAGAAAAGCTAACCAACACAGTGACAAGTCACTGTGGTCCAGGAGGAGGAGAAGGAGGAGAAGGATAGGCCTGGCCGGTGCCGGAGCTCCACTGGGCGTAACGATCGTTCCACTGGTTCTGCCACAGCTCAATAGCCTGAAAACGGGCATTAATATCCCGCATATCACGATCATAACGGTCCTCGTAAGCCGTCCACCACAGAGGAGGCTGGGACCACCAAGTAGGTGGAGCAGATGGCTCCGCTGGGCGCGGAGGCGAACGCGTGGGCCGTGGCTTCCATGAATCAGCCTCTGGGGTCGGGTGCCAAGCGTCAGGAGGCGGAAGGCGATGGTCCTCGTCGATAAGAGCCTGGTCGTGCTCCATCGCCTCCGTCTCGTGGGTAGCCGCAGTCGCCGGACGAGGACGAGACGAGCCTGCGTCAGCCGCGGAGGCGGCCGCGGCCACCTTCTTCATATAAGTGAGGTAGGCCGGCCGCTTCTCATAGATCTCAAAGGCGCGGCGGTTAAGGAGGAGGCCCGCATGACTGAGCTCGTAATAGTCAATGAAACGCATACTCGAAGGAAGGCTGCCAGACGCCTCCGGGTCAACCCCAAAGTGCAAAGCCAAGGCGGTCACTATATGACCAAAGCAAGCAGCCGCTCTCTTGTTCCGGATGATGGCCCGACACTCCTCCTTAAAAATATACAATATATCTCGGTCCTTCCTCGCGATCATAGCCCACAGCAGAGCGAGGTCAATCTGAGTGACCTTGTTGGCCTCCTTCTTCCCGAACACACCGTAGCACAGAAATTTGTGCATCATGGCGACAGCACCATCCTTGATAAGGCTATTAGGCAAGCCCTGGGAGTCCCACACCGTGTCGGGAGAAAGCTGGGGCCAAAAAACATCAAGATACATGCCCTCATTCGTTCGTGCGCCACCCGTGTGGAGACCCACGACCTCCTCCATGATGGCGAGGGTGATGATCCTCTCCGTCCCAAGTAGACGGCACGTCATATAGTCCTCGGTCGCCGGCATCTCGAGAGTACTGAAAAACTCGAGAGTAAGGTTGCGGTACGTCGGGTGGACCAAGCGGGCATAATCCTTCAAGCGCAGTGCGTCAAGATGGGTCTCGACGGTCCCTAGAATCCCAAGATCGGAGAGTAAGGTGAAGTCAAACGTCTTGGACTTCAAGACTTCCTTTTTCGCGAGCCGGGCATAAACCTCCCCCTCTCGTTCGGAGAGAATAAGAAAGGGAGCATCATAGTTGGCCCGTAGATCAACCGGCTCGTCCTGAGAGGCAGACGACTCGCCGACAGTCTTCTTCCGTTTGTTACCGGCTCCTTGCCTCACCATGTTGAATATGAACGTCACTCAGGCAAACAATCGAACACCTTATATGCACGGGCCCGAACGACTAGCGTGGAGAGAATCGAGATAGGGCAGCCCCGTTCCTCAATCAAATTACTCAACAAACGACCCAAACAATATCAATGCTCCACCATATAGCAAGAAGTACAAGAGTACGATTACCGGGCACCGAATCGAGAGTGTGCTAATAAGGAGCTCGAAGAAGTGAAGCCGTGATTCGTGGAGCGTGGCGTTGAGTCGCAGCCGGTTAACGGACGACCGACGCTGGCGAGGTGCGGGCCGGAAAGGATAGTGGTGGTCAGAGGAGTCGAACGACGGAGATGATGCAGTAATGGCGTAGGACGGCTATCTCGAGGTGGAGCAGGTAAAAGTCGCGAACGGTTAAGATTGAGCGGGTGGGGAGCGGTTCGGTGCACGAGCACGTGACTCTGCCGGAGGTGAAGGTCGTCGGTCGCCTAGAAGACTGGCCGGAGTCGTTGGTGGTCCGCGTGCAATCGGAAAGAGCAGAAGAGGGACTAGGGTTCTGGTCGCGTGGAGAGAGAAACCGCGATATGTGGCGCCGGGGTTCGTCGCCGGCGGAAGAGAAGTCACCGGAGGGAGAGGGAATGGAACGCCGGTGGTGGGTGGTCGGAGAGGATGAGCAATTGAAGAAGCGGATTTGGGAATTAACGTCGCGAGAGAAAGTGAGACAGTCTGCACAAAAAAGAAGAAGAAAATCGTCAATTTAAAGCGCAAGAGAAGTCGCGACTCGCGACCGAAGTCGCGACTCGCGACCGAACTCGCGAGTCGCGAGAAAAACTGCAAGCGACATCAAATTCCTGGGGTGACTCGCGACTCGCGACATGCCTCGCGAGTCGCGACTTTTCAGCTCGCGAGTCGCGAGTCGCGAAAATTACTGGGACTGCTGACCTATTTTGCGAGCTAACTCGTGACTCGCGACATAACTCGCGAGTCGCGACTCGTCCCCTTTTTTTTTTTTTTTTTTTTTTTTGAAAAGAAATATATATAAATACATATATATATAGATATACACAAAAAGTACAAATAATTGCTCAGTTTTAAGCCGGGAGCTCGGCACAATTTTGGGATCAAGGATACACGGCATCGCCGAGACCGATGGTCTCGACATGGTATTTCCCGAATTCGCCATCGAAGTATGGTTTCACTCTCTGCCCGTTAACCAAGAATAACTCGTTGTTTGCCGGATTACGCAAACGGACGGCTCCAAATGACAACACTTCATCAACAATATACGGTCCACTCCAACGTGATTTGAGCTTCCCGGGAAAGAGACGGAGTCGGGAATTAAAGAGAAGAACTTTCATACCGGGTACGAGATTTTTCCGCATAAGAGTAGCATCATGAAGCTTCTTTGTTTTTTCCTTGTAAATTTTGGAGTTCTCGCAAGCCTCATTCCTCCACTCTTCTAGCTCCGAGAGTTGCAGTAATCGCTCTTTGCCAGCCACATCAAGGTCGAAGTTCATCTTTTTAATTGCCCAGAATGCCTTGTGCTCGATTTCCACTGGAAGGTGACACGCCTTTCCATAGACTAGGCGGAATGGACTCATCCCCAAAACTCCCTTGTATGCTGTCCTTTGGGCCCATAGTGCGTCATCGAGTCTACTCGACCAATCTTTCCTGGACGAGTTTACCGTCTTTTCAAGAATGGTCTTGATTTGCTTGTTGTTCATCTCTGCTTGGCCCGAAGTTTGCGGATGGTATGAGGTGGCCACTCTGTGTGAAATCCCGTATTTCTTCATCAATTTCTCAAAAATCCGGTTACAAAAGTGTCTGCCTCCATCGCTCACAATAACACGTGGAAATCCAAACCTGCTCAACACATGTCCCTGCAAAAACTTGATGACCACTTTAGCATCACATGTTCTCGTGGGGATAGCCTCAACCCACTTAGACACGTAATCTACGGCGAGAAGAATATACTCAAAACCACAAGATTTGGGAAACGGGCCCATAAAATCAATGCCCCATACATCAAAGATTTCAACTTGAAGATTATTAACTAAAGGCATTTCATTTCTTGGACCAATATTCCCAATTCGTTGACAAAGGTCACAAGATTTGCAAAAAATATAAGCATCTTTAAAAAGGGTCGGCCAGAATAAACCTGATTGGAGGACCTTAAGGGCCGTCTTTCTACCTCCAAAATGTCCCCCACACTGAAGCTCGTGGCAAAAAGCAAGGACATCCGGTTGTTCTTCTTCGGGCACACACCTCCGAAGGATGTCGTCTTTTCCCATCTTGAAAAGGAATGGGTCATCCCAAAAGTAACTCCTACACATCAACACAAAACGTTTTCTCTCTTGGGAAGAGAGATTAGCCAACAAGACACCATCTGACAAGTAATTGACGATATCAGCATACCAAGGAACATTAGTCACTTCACCCGCATGCTCATATGGTAAGTCATCATTTATACCAACATGTTCATGCAATGCAAGTGAAGGTTCAGAAGGAACAATACGAGACAAATGATCAGCAACAACATTTTCACACCCTTTCCTATCCCTAATCTCTATATCAAACTCTTGCAAAAGAAGAATCCACCGAATAAGCCTAGGTTTCGATTGAGTTTTACTCAAAAGATACCTAAGGGCTGCATGGTCGGAATGCACAATTACTTTAGATCCTAAGATATAAGACCTAAATTTTTCAAGAGAAAACACAACAGCTAAAAGTTCTTTCTCAGTGGTAGTATAATTCAATTGGGCACCATTGAGAGTCAAACTAGCATAATAAATCACACGAAGCAATTTATCAACTCGTTGACCCAAAACGGCCCCCACAGCAAGATTTGATGCATCACACATAATCTCAAAGGGTAAAGACCAATCAGGTGCAATCACAATAGGAGCAGTCACAAGCTTATCTTTCAATTTAGCAAAAGCCTCTACACAAGCATCATCAAACACGAAAGGCACATCATTAGCAAGCAAGTGACACAAAGGCTGACTGACTTTCGAAAAGTTTTTAATAAATCTCCTATAAAAACCAGCATGACCCAAAAAACTTCTAACTCCCTTAACATTCACAGGAGGGGGGAGTTTTTCAATAACATCAATCTTAGCCTTATCAACCTCAATTCCACGACTCGATACCACATGACCTAACACCACACCACTAGTCACCATAAAGTGACTTTTCTCCCAACTCAATGTCAAGTTAGACTCAATACACCTCTCAAGAACACGGGCTAGATTATGGAGACAATCAGAAAATGAAGTACCGAAAATAGAGAAGTCATCCATAAATACCTGGAGACAGTCCTCGAGCATATCTGAGAAGATGGAGAACATGCACCTTTGGAAAGTCCCGGGTGCATTGCATAAACCGAATGGCATCCGTCGAAAGGCAAATGTGCCGAATGGGCACGTGAAGGTGGTCTTTGGCTGGTCTTCGGGGGCTATGGCTACTTGGTAGTAGCCGGAGAGTCCATCCAGGAAGCAGTAAAACCGATGGCCCGAGAGACGGTCGAGAATCTGATCGATGAACGGCAGCGGAAAATGGTCTTTCTTTGTTACGGCGTTGAGTCGCCGGTAATCAATGCACATTCTCCACCCGGTAGTGATACGGGTGGGGACCATCTCTTTCTTTTCGTTCTCGATGACGGTAATGCCCCCTTTCTTAGGCACCACATGGATCGGGCTGACCCACTCGCTGTCGGCCACTGGATAGATGAGTCCCTCGGAGTAGAGCTTCAGCACCTCCTTCTTCACAACTTCCATCATATTTGGGTTGAGCCGCCGCTGGCTGTCCCGAAATGGCTTGGCACCATCCTCTAAGACGATCCGATACATGCATGTGGAAGGGCTGATGCCTTTTATATCTCCGAGGCTCCACCCAATGGCTTTCTCATACTTCTTTAGCACCTCAATTAGCTCCTTCTCCTCGTCCCAGTTAAGCTCGGCAAAGATGATAACCGGCTTTTGCTTCTCGTCATCTAGGAAGACGTACTTGAGATGGCGGGGAAATTCCTTAAGCTCTAATGCAGGTGGAGTAGGTGCGTGTGGCTCGTCAGCTGCGAAAAGCTCAATGACTGGCTCTTCTTCATCGTCGAAGTCGAGCATTGACCTCTCCTCCAAGTCTCGTATAGTCATTTCTTCCACGAACTGGTCGCTCACATCAACAAAGGCACACTCTTCCACAAAGTTCACCGAGGAGGAGGATATAGCTTCTCGAACTGAAATGGCAACGGACTCGCCCAAAACCGTCATGTTCAATGTCCCGTTCTTCACATCGATGAGGGTGTTGGTGGTGGCCATGAATGGTCTGCCCAGAAGGATTGTGTGATCCTTCCCATTCTCCTGTACGTCCCCCACATCTAGAACAACGAAGTCCACCGGGACGATAAGTTTCCCCACACGAACCAGGACATCCTCGACTACCCCTTTGGGGTATCTGATCGAACGGTCAGCCAGCTGGAGGCACATCTGAGTTGGTCTCAGGTCTCCTAAGCCGAGTCGCTGAAAGATAGAGTATGGCATGAGGTTTATCCCCGCTCCCAGGTCCAGCATCCCTGAAGCTTCCTTTCCGTTTCCAAGGGCTATTTGAATCACGAAGCCCCCGGGGTCTCGCTCTTTCTTCGGAAGTTCATGCTGCATGGCACTCGCAGCCTCGTAAACCACTACCTTCTCTCCGTCTCCAAATTTCCTCTTCTTCGTCACTAAGTCTTTGAAGAACTTCACGTACGAGGGCATAGTCTTGATCACGTCCAGGAGTGGCAGGTTGACGTTGACCTTTGAGAGCATGTTGTAGAGATCTCGGAATTGTTGCTCTTGCTTCTCGTCCCGGAGTCTACTCGGAAAAGGGATGCGTGGCTTGTAAGGATTTGGAGACTTGTGCAACAAAGGACTCTCTGTTGGTTTTCCCGAGTCGGTTTCTGTGCTCTTCGTACTCTCCTCGGTTTCTTCGGGCTGGTCGGTTGGTTTGGAGTCAACAGGCTCGGGCATTCTTATTTTGTTGTCCACTTCTTTTCCGCTCCTCAACACTGTTATGGCCTTTGCTTGCTCGGGCTGGCTCGGAAGTTTCTCTTTGTCTGACTCAGCCTCCATATTCCCGACTCTCGTGGCAAGCTGACCCACTTGCGTCTTGAGACGCTTAATAGATGAGTCCTGGTTTGTGATAAACTGAAGGATCTTGTCCAGCTTGTCATCTTGATTTGACGAGCTTGAACCGGACCCTTGGACTTGCTGTTGTGGTTGCTGTTGTTGTTGGTAGCTCGGACAGGGGATGAAGTTGGGACGGTTTTGCTGTTGCATGAAGTTTGGGCGGGGCTGCTGTTGGTTGAAGTTCGGACGAGGTGGCTGGAGAGTATTGTTGTTGTTGGACCACGAGAAATTTGGGTGATTTCTCCACCCGGGATTGTACGTGTTGGAATAGGGGTCATTGGGCTGCCGGTTCTGATAACCTTGGAGGGCATTGACATCTGCATACTGTTCTCCTACCTCCTGGTCAAACGCCGATGGGCACACCTCGGATCTATGCCCCTAAACTCCACATGCTCCGCATGTGTCTACTGCCATGGCGTGCACTGACTGGCCTCCTCGTGCATTCATTAGCCGCATTTGCTCTGTGAGTTCGGCTATTTGCTGGGCCATCATATCTTGAGCAGAAGATACCTCGTTGACCACGACCCTCTTCCCTCGATTGCTCTTTTGAGACGAATTAGCACTCATCGTCTCAAAGATCTCATACATCTCTTCGGCCGTCTTCGCACCGATGGCTCCCCCCGCAGCGTTGTCAACCATGTATTGCAAATTCTGGTTGAGGGAGTCGTAGAAGCAATTCATTAGTAGTCCCGGTGAAAGATTGTGGTGGGGACACTATCGCTGGAGATCCTTGAATCGCTCCCAGGCCTCGTGAAGAGGCTCACTCGGTAGTTGGGCAAACGAGACGATCTGTGACCGGAGCTCCTGAGTCTTCTGATGGGAGTAGTACCTCCCAATGAACTTAGTATAAACCTCGGTCCAGGTAGTCAGAGATGCCGGTGCAAGTGTCATGAACCAGGCCTTGGCCCGGTCTTTCAATGTCTGGGGGAAGCACCTCATCTTCAACTGATCCTCATTCAGCCCGTTCAGTGGAAAGGTGTTGAGGACATTGTAGAATTCCCGGATGAAGTTAAGCGGGTCTTCGCTCGGGAGCCCATGGAATGTCGGCAGCTGGTTATAGTGAATCATTTTTAGCTCATAATTTCGTGCGGGTTCTGGTAAACAGATACACGAAGTGACTGGCCCGATAACCGGCTGAGCCAATGTTCGGAGGGTGTTACGAGGCGGTTGTTGCTGTTGTTCATCCATGTTGACGTTACTGCCCTCTGACGATTTCGTGGAGTGCTCGTCTCTTTCGTTAGATTCGAGAGTAAGCTCTTCCAGCAGCTCCCTCAGGCTCTCGTTCACTGATTTGTTGATCGGAGATAGTAATTTGCGTCCACTCCTGGTACGCATACACTAAGACCAACAAGGGTTACGAGCACCAATGATAGGAAAAAGAAAATAAAAATAAAAATACACAAGAACTAACGCCTAACAAATAAAAAGAAATCAAGAGAAACACGGAAACAAGAAAAATCACAAGAAATAAGAGAAACACGAAAAACAATATGAATAGGCGCACAATTATAATCCTAAACCTTCCCCGGCAACGGCGCCATTTTGTTGTAATAATTTTAACCGGAGTAGAATCGAAAGATTCGTTCCGCGGGTCGTATCGCAAGGAAGGTTAGCCGGATATAGTTGTTCGATTATTCAATCACAAAAGAAGATAAAAATCCTAAACAATCTAATTCAATGATTTGGGTTTCGATTATCAACTACCAACTTTAAATTAAATAAAGCACGAAATGAACAGTAACGAATTAACTGAGAATTTAAAGAGCTAGAGAATCGGGGACAACTGCTTTCGGTTCTTACACAACTACCGGCAATCAATTGCTCGGTTAAAGGAAGTGAGTCGTCTCTCGTTTAGAGATTCACTCTCAATAACTCTTCGTAACAAGAGAGTGAACATATACGATTGACTATCAAATCCAGCAACTCATAGACAATACTTTGACGAACAAGTCTATTCTAAACGAGCCTAAATCGACCAATGTCTCCCCTTCCGGTTCTAAACAATGATTAGCTAGGTTATATAGGTGATCAATCTATTAACCCTAAATTGAACTCAACTCGCATAGATATGAACAATTAAGAACAAGCAATTATAATTGAACCTAATCAATTATCCCCTATCCCTAGCAGATGGATTTAGCTACTCATATTAGATTTGATCACACAAACATTCATAACCCAAGACATCATCATCAATGAAAGAATTGAAGAAAAATACTTACGATTAATGAAAATTCTGAACTCAATCCAATAGTATCCGAATCCAAAGCAAGATAGTAGAGGTTTTTAATCTCCTAAAACAATTCAAAAGTGCGAAAGAAAGAAAAGGAATGGTTTTTTCTCCAGAGGGAACGTAAAAATAGAGTTTGAATGGTGAATGCTAAACCTAGGATCAAAAACAGCATTAAAATCCCGCTCCTCGAAAAACACGCCGATTAAGTCGCGACTCGCGACTTGAGTCGCGAGTCGCGAGATGACCTTTGTCTTGGTCGCGAGTCGCGACTTCCTCGCGAGTCGCGCGTCGTCTTCTTCTTTAAATTCAGGGGCTTGGTCGCGACCTGACTCGCGAGTCGCGACCTTGACTCGCGAGTCGCGACTCGTTCTTCGGAAATCTCCTTTAGCCTCAGTTTTCCCCGCGAGGCGCGACACATTCGCGAGTCGCGACACCACTCGCGAGTCGCGACACCACTCGCGAGTCGCGAGACGACTCGCGAGTCGCGACTCATTCTGCGCATTGTTTCTGTCCGTTATTCGGTCCTCTTCGTCGTTTTCTTGGCTCGGCCAATGGGAATTCTCGATATCCTGGTCTCGGCTCAAGCAGTTCCATCCTCGACCGACACAACCTACCTCCTGAAAACACAAATACAGAAAAACACGAAGCAAAACACGGCAAAAAGATACAAAAATATAAATCAAAGACAAAAACACAAAACGAACGAAATGGACCAAATAAACTACAAAAAACCTACAAATGGGGGAAAACAAAAAGAAAATAAACATGAAATAAAGACACAAAAATGGGACAAACACAACTTACTATTACATATTCCAAATTTCCAATCCACCAAGATATCATACTTTTTCCTTTTTTTTTTCCCCCTTTTTTCCACATGATGACACTTCCATTCAAGACAGATACGACATAACCCAACCCCAAAGGGTGGATTAACAGCTTTGGCTTTACAAGCTTACCAAGGTACAGAGAAACTCAGCCCTCAGCCTATAAGCACAGTTCTACTAGTAATCACAAAACACCATCCAAACCAATAACTTAAAAGAGAAGATTTAAGCTTTACAAAAGCCTAGCAAGCTAAATATACAGAAAACATAAATAGACACAATATAGCTGCATCTTCACAAATTAACGAGCAGTCATACAGAACCGCACAAATGAACACCTAATAGCAAAGCCCTCAGGCCCTAACACCGCAAAATAGATTCGGTCCATAAGTTCGCATTAAAATCAAGTCATGGGGTTCCATGTCTAGAAAATTACATGCATAATTTATATCAAATCATCTACATGCATAATAAATTAGCTACCAAGCAAATTCAGGAGCAAAATAACTAAGTACACGAAGCTAGTTCAGCTACCACGACAAGAGTTATTACGTACAAACCGAAACCAAAACCAGGATAGAATTTGATATATACCTTCTGGAATCAAAAGCAGGACGAAACTAGATATGTAATAGCCAAAACGAAATGCAGGGCAAATGGAACTTGATATATACGAGCCAAAACCCAAAGCAGGGACAGAGCTTGATGCATACATACAAGCCCAAATAAAAAGCAGTCGCCCTTCAGAGCAGTAGCTTGAATCCAGTCGATAGAAAATCATCCCTGTAAAAACATTAGGAAACAAACCATTTGAACTCACACAAGGTAGCCTGACAGTACAAATTAGCAAAATAAAACTGCATGAGAACTAGATCAATTCAGGGGCTATCCATGCAGATACAAGGCAAGTATTAGCAAACCTTAAAAGGAACAAACAAAAACCATAACAACTAACCACACAAATGAAAGCCAAACAAATGATAAGGATAAATTAGCCAAATTTCAGCACTTAACCTCTTCTTTTTAATCTCTTTCCCCTTCTTGCCCTGCACACCGTTCTTCTTTCCACCCCCAACTCCACCAGGACCAAAAGGCGAAACAAGGCTCCCGACACACTCCCGAGCATCTATCACAGGGTCATTGGCCGAGGCACGGAGAGAAGCACTCATACCATCGACAAAAGCAATCGTAACGGCTTTTGTCCTCAAATCAAACCAATTCAGACAAAGTCCTTTGTAATTGAACAGAACCTTGCCACCGTCCTTTGAATAAGCCACCGGGTACAGATTCCGGCAAGGTTGGGCAACAGGCGAATCAAAGCAGAGTAGTTTGACCCAGGACTCCATCACCCCGTACTCCTTCATCACCCAAATCTCGATAGTGTTCATCTTCCCAAAGACAACTGCTGCCAGGCACCCTCCCAGCACCTCCACCGTCACCATGCCGCTAAATTCCGGCATTGGGACATCATAATGTTCTTCTTTAGCTAGATCAAACGCCATTATCACAGGAAAGGAGGAGTCCAAACAGTGAAAGCCAGGGTCATTCAGATAGACGCCCCATGAACAGAGAGGATCCATCGACTTTCTTCCAGGAATTCGAATTGACGCTGTAAATAGTAGTATCAAATAACTCTTACTCCCCATCCTCCAGCAACTTGTAATCCGGGACCACCCGTACGACTTTGTAGTCATCATGCTTCGAGTCGTAGCCCAGGGCGTATTGGGCTGGCCAATGACTGAACGCGGGCGACGGCGGCAGTTTGTTGAGTTTTCTCGTTGAAGGATTCCAGAGGGCGACCTCGTCGGAGTGTGACACGAGGAGGACCAGACCGTTGCAGGAGCAGAGGGCGTTCCGCGGCTTGAATCGGATGTTTCCGGCGTCTAATAGCTCGAAGAAGTCCAGATCTACGCAGAAAAGCTCGTTCGATCGCACTATAAGGGCGCGATTGGAGTTGGTCTCGGCTGAGAGGCGCAGATGGAGTTTGATGAAATCGCGGCAGTCGATCAGAGAGCGCCATGGCTTGGAGACACGGCGAAAACGCAGAAGAGATTTCACTGGGAGACGGCTGAGGATGATGGTGATGATTTCCGGAGGTACGTCGGACATTCTGAAAATGGAGCTTTTTTTTCTCTCGGAAAATGGTGCGAGAAGTTATGGCGGGGGTTTCAGGATTTTTCTGCTTTGGGATTTTGGGATACTTGTCTCCAAAAAGCGAGCACTCGATTTACGCTTGAAAATGATTGAAGCCCGCCAACATATCCACGTTCATTATTTTGGGATTTTGGGGAAAACGATACATTTGTTAACCTACTGTACAATTAAGTTGACAATACAAGTAAAAGTATCTAAAAAAATAAAAATAAAAAATACACAAGTGGATGTTTTCACTTGTGTTGTCAACCTAGTTGTAAACTAGGTTGTTAATATAGCATTTCCTTTTATTTTGTGTGGGTGTGCGTGTGTTTATTTATTTATTTTTAGTGATAGACTTGATAAATAAGAACATATATTTACACATTAGAAAATAGCCTAACAAGTCGAATAAATTAGCTACCAAATTGAATCTAGTTAGATGTATACACCAATATCTCCAATGCTCTAAAATGGTTATAGAATAAATTATGACAAGTGTCAATAAATTAAATAGATTGTGAACAATGTATGAAAAATGTTAAGTTCACAACTATAAAATTTAAAAATCATCTCCAATGCACAATGTAGTCGAGCTATAATATATCTACTTACCAAATATTAGAATTTTAATAAGAAGTAAAATAAATTAATTAAATAATCAAATAGCTTGAAAATGGTAAGAATGTTTCTCTCTCTTCTCTTCATTGGCAAGTTAGAATGTGGAGAACTGTACATTGTAGACATTAATTATGTTCACATCACCACAACATTTGTATTCACATTGTACATTGAAGGATGGAAAGTTTTGATATTACTAAATGTGTTGATGTGGCATGACCACAACAACGTTTGAGCATTGAAGATGCTCTTAGAACCCAACAAAACACTAAACAAAACACATTAAAAAACTAAAAACTCCTATTGAGAACAAAGGCTCCAAAAGGAGAATAAGAACACTGAAACACACAAACAAAACAAGAAAAATAACTTAATAGATAGAATAAAGCCTTCTCCACCCATTGTTAAGCCCATCCTAACCACATCCACACGAGCAAAAAATCCAAGGTGAACAACCAAGGAGTTCCAACCCATGGCCGATAAACAGAAACTAAAAACTCCCCTAACGGCTAACTAGTTCCGGACCAACAGACCAAAAACCCACTCAAATATTCACCATCGGTCAGAAACTAGAAGACCCGCGCCCAGTTGTATTTTTTTATTTTTAAATGTATGTAACTGGAGGTACACAAGACGTTAGTGCCGAATGAGGAAGTGACTGCCCAGTTGGCCTTCAGGAATGTGAATATTGAAGGTCATCCACTTGTGCGACAAGCTAATCTGGTTGCCTTCACCATACACATGACTCATCAGCCGCCACTGTACTTTTGAGGAAGCGAGCTTGAATTGTCGGTGAAGTGGTGCCGCGGGAAGAGGTGAGGCTGGGTGTAGAGAGATCATTGCATGAAGAGGAGGTTAGGATTATCATTCAACAGTACTTGGCTTGCAGACGGGCTTAAGTGGCTTCAATCATTCAACAGGAGATTAGGAATATCATTCCATAAGAGTTAGTATTTCTGGCGGAGCCATCTCCCCGACAATGGACCCCCACCCCCTTCTCCCCTCTCCAACAACCACTCCTCAACACCACCGAGTGCCCCTCCTCCCCTCCCCAACAGCTGCCCCCAACACCACCGAGAGCTCTACCCCCTTCTCGACACGTATCTCTGTATAGGGTCCTTCCAGTTTTCCCACATGCTTAAGTGCAGCTCTTCTCAAAACTAGGTCGTCGACCTGAAAACACCGAACCCAAATTTTTTTGTCAAAGGTAACTCGACACGTATCTCCTCCCCTCCCCAACAGCTGCCCCCAACACCACCGAGAGCTCTACCCCCTTCTCGACACGTATCTTTGTATAGGGTCCTTCCAGTTTTCCCACATGCTTAAGTGCAGCTCTTCTCAAAACTAGGTCGTCGACCTGAAAACACCGAACCCAAATTTTTTTGTTAAAGGTAACTCGCATCTTCCCCTTGTATTATGCAACTCGCACTAGGGATTCCTCATGTACCTCGTTCACTAGGTTTAGGGCCTCTTCCGCTAACTTTTCATTCTTGCAACTGTCAAAATACATCACTCGGAGTGAGTTGACTTTGATTTCTACTTGTAACAGAACATTCATTCTAGAAACCAAGCTAAAGAGTGATTGGCCAACCAAGCTTCTAGGAGTTTTTATGTAGACCCGTAGGATGGAGGTCAGCTCGTTGACCCAGCCCCAGACGCTCGCTTTAATCTCTTTGCGAGTCCTTGAAAAATTGTCACGTTGGGGACCTCGACTTGTCCGTTGGCTTGCGGGTATGCAACTGATGCAAAACGTTGTTCTGTCCCCATTTCCTAAATCAAGTTTGCACCCTATTTTCCTGCAATTGCATTCCATTTTCTAAAATAAGAACTTTTAAAATTCTGCATCGATAACAAATATTATTAAACTAAAAGTGTATCATTTTTTCTAAGTAATGCGAGTTAAGGGCTCTGCCTCGACCAATTTGCTGAAGTAATCAACTACAGCAACCAGAGAATTCCTTTGTCCCGACCCAGCTGGCAAGGGACCTACTAGGTCTATCACCTACTGTGAAAAGGGGATTGGAGTGTTGATGGTGGTCATTGCCTCAGCTGGTAGAGGCATAACTTGTCCGTGTTTCTAGCATCTCTCTCATCAATGTACGAGCTCTGTGGCCTTAGCCTGCATTTTTTTCCTATAGTATCCAACTCTTGATGCCTTTCCAGCGATAGCTCGCGCCCCCGCATGAGCTCCGCAACACCCTTCATGAATCACTTTTAAGACATAATATCTTTTATCTATGACCGGAACACTATGGCATAGCTTTGAAGAAAAAGTGAGGTCCAACATATGAGCTTTTATAAAGAACTCTTCCATCTCAAAAAAATTTCAACAGGTGTCTAGCTATGCGTTCTGCTTGTTGTTTGTCACCTTCAAACACTTTCCCTTATAGCATTTCCCTAATCAGAGCTCGCCAGTCCTCATTTTCCTCAGTACCTCTCCAATCGAGCCATGTTCTTGCCTCAAATTTGCAATGTTTTTGCTCTTGAACTCTTCGTTCGATCTAGCTATGCGAGATAATAAGTTAGCTCGAGCATTTTCTTTTCTTGGTATCTGGATAAGCTCAAAGTTACTCAAGCCTTGCATTAATCTTTGTACTTCTTCTTCGTACTTCCTCATCCTCTCCTATTTCACCTCGCACTGCCCCAACACGTGGCTAACTACGAGCTGCAAATTTGAGTGCGCAACTAGCTCACTGACCCCTCCACAGATAGCGAGCTAAATCCCTTTTATTAGGGCCTCGTAGTTAGACCAACCACTTTTTCCTTTTCCTCTTGTACATTATTGGATAAAGTCAGGAAACTCTTGTGCTTTAGTAATTTGTCTCGGCTCATATTCAATTACATACTTCAGGAGGACATCTATATGCAGCAACTAGAGGGATTCATTGCTGAGGGACATGACCATCTAGTGTGTAAGCTTAATCAGTCTATTTATGGACTGAAGAAAGTTTCGAGATCTTGGAATATCCATTTGATGAGGTGATCCAGTCGTACTGGTTCACTCAATGTCTAGATGAGCACTGTGTACAAGAAAATCAGTGGGAGCGTGGTGGTGTTTTTTGTGCTTTACGTAGATGGCATACTTCTTATTGGAAACAGTAAGAAGTTTTTCCAATAAGAAGGAGATATCAGACGTAAAGGTATAGTTGTCTAAGCAGTTTGATATGAAAGACTTAGGTGAAGCATGACACATTCTTGGTATTAGGGTCGTTCAAGACCGTAAGAAGAGAATGTTGTTCTTATTCCAGTCTACATACATAGATATTGTCTTGGCTAGATTCAGCATGCAGGATTCCAAGAAAGGTATGTTACCTTTCGGATATGAAATAGGTCTATCCAAAGATATGTCTCCTAAGACGTCTCAAGAGATAAAAGACATGAAGACAGTTCCTTATGCTTCGGCAGTAGGAAGTCTTATGTATGTTATGTTGTGTACGAGGCCGGATATTAGCTACGCCGTCAGCATGGTAGCTAGATATCAAAGTAATCCGGGACGGAAACACTGGTCTGCGGTGAAACATGTACTCAAGTACCTGAAGAGGACTAAGGAGTACATGTTAGTTGTCGTGCAGACAACTTGTTACCGCTGGGTTACAGCGATTCTGATTTCCAGTCAGACAGGGATGAGAGTAAGTCAACCTCAGGTTATGTGTTTACCTTGGGAGGTGGAGCCATTTCATGGACGAGTGCTTAGCAGAAATACGTGGCAGACTCCACCATGGAAGCCAAGTACATAGCAGCCTCAGAGGCAGCGAAAGAGGCAGTTTGGCTCAGAAACTTCTTAGTAGATTTAGAGGTAATTTCGAGTTTGCCACGTTGTATCACTGTGTACTGTGATAACAGTAAAGCAGTAGCAAACTCAAGGGAACCACGAGCCCACAGAGAAAGCAAATACATAGACCGCAAATACCATCTGATACGAGATATCGTTGGTAGAGGAGACGTTGATGTTGCCAAGATTGTATCAGATGACAACCTAGCTGATTCTTTCACGAAGAGTTTACCGTGGAAGGTCTTCGTCAAACACGTTGAAGGAATGGGAGTCAGGTGTATAGCAATAGGATCGACATAGGTCTTTTAGAATAACGGATTAATAGGACTATACTTGTAAAAGCAAAAGTTTTAAGTATAAGTGGGAGATTGTTAATTGGCTTTGGATGATATTACACTTTTTCCCTTTATGAATGAGAATCATGTTCGATTAAACAAATTCTATGTTCTGTTGTTTTGCACTTAGATAGAATGGGTCATCATCGGGTGAACAGAAGATCATTCTATCAGTCACTTGCGAAACAAGAATTTGTGGTTCACAACCTAGATGGAAATGAACACCCCATCAGAACGTATTATCAACGGTACAGTTGGTCTTGACTGATTAGTTGTACTAGTACATTAATGTATTGAACAGGATCCCAGAGAGGAGAAGTTCATTTTATACTGATCGTCGTAAACGAACTAGGCCTCGGTTAATTACTGCGTTCTCTTAACACGTAAGATATTAAACAGACATATATATGCAGTACATATTACTTTGATTCACTTAGGTGAGGTTCAGTTCGCTGGATTAATATTCCTACTGTCTTGATGATGTCCCCGAAGTGAGTTCATGAAGGATTGTTATGCTAAACCCTGCAGGTGGATTAAGTTCTGGCATAATAATAATGTGATGGATGAGCGCTAGCTTTGGTAATATAATATATTACTAAATTCTTGATTGTCAGTAATCGAATTAATTAATGGACATTATATCTTAAACATGGGGAGATAATTCAGGTAATTACTATTAGAATTTCAAATGTAATTTGGGATAGGAAAAAGGAGTGCAATAATATTATGTTAGTGGACCGTAATATTATTTAAGTAATTGGAGGAGTGGGACTGGCCCATAGTTAGTCAATTACTTAAGAAGCCCTATTCCTATTCTCTAAGGATCCATACTGTAGCTCTATATATGCATCATTAAGCTCATGGAATAGACATAAAAGAGAACAGAAAAGTCCAAATGTGTATCACGCACGCCGACTCGCCCTATCTCTCTCTTCTCTCTCTAGAATTCCATTCGAGCTTTATCTTCTTCTTGTTGTTCTACCAGGACAAGTTGAAGAGGTGTAAGAGTGATACAGTAGAAAATTCCGAAGGTAATTGAGACATCGAGATCATCTATAGGAGTCGACGAACCTCGACCCGAAGGCCGAGATCGACCGACCCCAGCCCGCCGGACGACCGCCGTGACGAGCCGAAGCACCGCCGCGACCGGCCACCCCGCGCGACACGACCAGCGGCCACCCTATCGCATGCCAACCCGACGCCGGATGATCCCCACCATCTGTTCGTGATCCCGGCGATCCTCTGACGTGCCCGATCATCCCGAATCCGACAGATTCAGAAAATATTAAGCCGTAAGTTTTCTACGTCAAACATTTAGATCCGCTACGCATAGGTTTATGTTTGCTATTGAATTCGTAACTTGTACATAACGAGATCCTCATAGATCCCAACAATGCAACCCATCAAGGCTTGTATTTCGCGACTATTCCTTGGGGATCCATGTCAAGAACAACTTTAATTTTGTCGTGGTTAACCTCAATAACCCTCTCTATGACTATGTAATCGAAAATCTGTCTAGCTTTAATTTCGAAAGCGCAATTGGACGGGATTAGCTTCATTCCAAACTTTCTCAGGGCGTCTGACGGCTCCCTTAGGTCAATTGGATGATCTCTTCACAAGAATATCATCTACATTTTTCTTGAATTTATCAAAATGTCACTGCCCTACAGAATGTATAATACTGTATTTTGTGAAATGACATAAATTCATCGCATAAAAATCAAGAGTACTCGTAATTATCGCCATTTAACCAAAACTGGAGCATTTGAATGTAAAGCATTGTTATATCACATCAAACAGCTATAATTTATTCTTATTTATTTCGTTATCACACATTTTCTCATCATACTCCGTGTAGACTACAATATTAGATTTATGTGCATAGATAGTTTATAAAATTTGTACAGTGAATCACGTCACATAATACGTGCCTGCATCGTTCTTTCCAAAAAGCCCTTCCGACAAAAGGGAAGAGTAGGCATTGCAAAATTTTATGTCTCATGACAGAAAACACGAGATTTTTACCTCTTATTTTCCTGAAACAAGAGCTTACTACAGAAAATTATTGAATTGTGTCAATTTTATAAATTATGAGTACTACTAATATTTGCAATTACCTTAAGAAGCAATTCGTAAACCAGAACATATATCAACATGGATTTTATGCCCAAAACATAACTGGAGATGTTTTCTTTTCTAATTAAGACCTAACCTCAGTACTTTTCCCAGTAATACACCCTCTAATCTATATCCAGAAATATCAACCAGCAGCACAATCAATTCTTAAAATGATCATATTAAAGTTGACATTCAACACAATCTGCAACACACTATCAAAATTTAACTTCCTTAAAAAAAATGAGTGCACCACAAAAATGAAAAAATGCGGTAATGTAGTTCGAAGGGGATTCCAAAGCTGTATATATAATTGTAAAACCACACGATCAGCTTCTCCTAACCACTTTTTATAGGCAGAAGAACACATAACTTCCCCACCCTACTTATCAACAATCAAAACACACACAACTTCCCCACCCCACTTGTCAACAATCAATGTTACAAAATCTTGGAGATCAAAAGGAAGGTTCTCCTCCTTAATCCACCTTCCTCAAAGCCCACTGATATGAAGTGAATAAAAGTACTAGATTTAACCATTCCAAAGATGACCATTCTCTAACAATCTAGGAACTTAACAGTGATGTTAGCCTAATACATTTTTTAAGGACAAAAAGGGTTAAATAAATTGGCAGCAGATTTTAGAATCAGATAAAGAGCACAAACAGGTCATTTGTTCTTGGCTTGACTAACAGGGAATTTTTCTTCTGGCTGCTTTTGCCACATGTAGTTGGAGGCCTCAATCCAACGTGGGTGAACCAGGTGTTTCTTCTCCTTCACTGCCCAACGAGATTTATCTGTTCCTGCATCAACTGAGACCACATGCGTAACAGATGGGTCCACCTCAATAGAGCAAGTGGCTCCTAGTTGCTCGGCCATTTTCCACAAAGAATGGTGCTCGGCTGGGAAATTAGTTGGGAAAACACGGCTAAAAACCACTTTACATCCCCTTAAAACTTCATTCCGAACTGATTTCAGCACCTGCCCCATGTACAGAAACACGAATGATAAGCATGGAAAAAAAAAAAATGGTCACCTTGTCTTTGAGAAGGCAGAATATAAAATGTCGACAATTGGAAATGGAGTAAAATGATTGGGAATTGAATTCGTGAACAAAAACTTTGGATTGTTTACTTGAAGTAAAATCGACAGCCTGTTAGGGCTTTCGAACTGATATGTGGCAATTCTATTTATCCTACACAGCTATTCACCCAGATACACAATAACTGCACATAGATACCTGTCTCACGTCTCGATCCTCTAGGTCGTCCTTGGATTTCTGAATCAAAAGACATATTGACAGTCAGGTTGGAAAAAAAAAAAAAGAAAAAAAAAATTAGGTTTTAATACTTTGAGAGTGGAGACGAGATGATACCTCGTCAAAGAATAAACCATGGACCCGCTGAAGAATTTTAAGAATAGTGGCTAGAGCTCCTTCTGTTTCACTTTCATCACTTTTTAGCTCAGAAAGCGATTTACAGTTGAAGCCAAAGTGCTTGCAACTCGAGGCGAAGAAGTGATATCTCTCCATTAATATTAAATTCTCCTTGTGCTTTGCCCACACCTGATAAATAATAAAGGTAATATTATTCACAAATCTCGTCATGAAGATTACTAACTTTAAAAATTCTACTGTAACACATTCATAATTTATAAGTAATATTAAACTATCACCTGGACAGGAAAAACATAAACATATGGATAGTTTAAAGTCTCTAAACTGGTTTACCATTGATTTTTTTTTTTTTTTNTTCTATGGAAGTATATATTTATGTCATTATTCTAAAGTGATTACGATTAAGGGAAAAACTTTGAGACGGTGAATAGTAAATGAGCATAATTCAAGATATGGTCAATTTTGCATTATTGGAGGCAGAACTAAGTGAAGTACCGCTTCTGTATCATCAAGGATGATGACTGCACTTTCTTGCCCCAAAACAACATCAAGACCCTTTTGAAACCTCTGTGTGCAATCACCTTGCGCGATAATTCTGGAACTAAAGTAAATATTCCGTGGGTCGAGCAGCCTAGCCATTTCCAAAGCGTATGGACGCTCACCCATTGTGTATATGTACATCTCAAACAAATTACTCGCCTCATTCAGGAATTTGTGCACAAATGGCCTCAACTTGGTCATCATATGCATCCAGTTAAGTCTGAATAGGCTGCTCTTTAGGGCATCTGTTTTTTTAACAAATTGTAATCAAGTCCAAGAAATTACAATAAAGTCCAAAGCCGTAAAGTTTATTTGGTCTACATTGAAGAAAGGTGAAGAAATGTTAAGGGGAAAAGAAATAGTGTCAGTTCCCAGCAGATGTAAAATACAACGGACGCTTGTAAGTTATCTTTAAAATTGGAAATGTGTTATCTCAAGCAAAAATAATCATAGTACTCCCTGGAACACTTTGTATTCCATTTAGGATAATATACTGAACTAATATGTCAAAGATCTTTCACTGCAAGCAAAAATATTATTAAAATTTCATGGAGCATTTACATTCCATTTAAGGAGGGTAAAGTTATGATAAAGGACTACAGAAGATGATGATGCATAAAAAGACTCATATTACTTGAATAACAAAGGATACAGAACATCAAATTGATCATACGATGCATGATATGCAGAAAAAATATTTCCAAAGGACAAAAGCATCACATAGTGAAGCAAAACAGGCAGCGCAAGCACAAAACCAGTTACAATTATGATTAAAATATTAATTCAAATTACATGAGTTCTCTAACGAGCTTGCAGAACCCTCCAACGAGACTGTTTGCAGGCTTACTAACAGAATATCATTAAGCTTAAGTCTGATCATTTATTTTAACAAGCCTTATCAAATGAAATTATCGAGTCATGTTTCTAATTGTTCACCAATGGCTTAGTTCACTTACAACTCAATAAACAGGCATATGAATTTCCATGGTACCAAAGCTCAGAGCCATCATTTTCACGTCTCCAATGATATCTCCAATCAGCTTAATTGTAAGTCATTTGTCCCTAGTGCTCAGCTAAATGGTATAATTGGCAACTGGGATAGGAGTGACAGTGACGACCCTATTAAGCCTTGTGGTTCACTTACAACTTACAACAACGGAGCTGATTACATATCTATTTAGGTGAACAAAACCGAAGAATATTGGAAACACAAGTATAAAAGCTCAATAGGTAATCTAGCAAAGTCAATTACAATAAGTATCTAGATTCACATTTTCGAATTATCAGAGTGCATTGATAAAAAAACTACTCATGCGAGTATCCCATGAGTATCTAGATTCACATTTCCCAATACACAAGAAACAACGTCCAGTAGGATGACGACCATAAAAAAACTACTTCACAATTCACCTAAGTACATAGAGTATCCCATGAGTATCTCATGTGTTCCCTAGATGTCCTCACATCCACAAAACAATGTTGAATTATTTTATTTATTTACTTATTAAATTAATTGTATGGCGGGACGGGAAACCAGCTCTGTCCTCAAAGATTTATATGTCCCGAACTTAGGGATAGTGATGTTGGTGCTCATTCTTGCATGGCTTTCATATTCAATAAATATTAAAGATTATTGAAGCATAAAAATGAGAAGGAAAAAATAATGTAAACATACTGAAGAAATTCCAGATCAAAAATCAAGGAAGTTTCCCCTGGACCCAACCAATTAACATAGCTGACAAGGAATTACCTGGAAAAGTATCTCCTTGACTATTTAAATATCCTTCTTCCAAAGTAATATCAGAAAAACGGGCCGAATTGAGCAGCGTATGATCCAAATCAAGAACCAAATAGAGTTTTTTATTGCGTAGCAAGTTCTTCAAGTCTCTGCCTCGTACTCGGGCCATCTCATCATTGGAAAGCCTCAAATCCTGCATGCAGGATGCCTTAATAATACATAATTTTTTTCAAGTTCAACTGCAAGACAGCAAAGGAAAGCTGGATATCCAATTTTTTATGCATTGCTCATAAATCTCAAACCTCAAACGATGCTACACGAATGGAAACATGTCAGGAAAAAAAATTACATGTCTTAGACACATCTTCATTTCTCATCCTAACAGATGTCTTGTTACTCCAGTGATTAAAAAGGCGTCGTTATGGCGTAAAGCGAAGCGTGGCGCCCCTTGGGTGCCTCGGGCACATGTGGCGAGGCGACCTTGCAGAAGGCGTCACCAACGCGAGCGCCTTATGTGTGTCGACCAAAGTCGAGGCGTGCGCCAAAGCGAGCAGCAACAATTTGACAAATTAGGGTTTACGGGCTTAAGCTACCTTTTGTTACACATATTAGATCCAACAAACAGATACGTGCCTTTCCCTTNTGACTTTCGCTCCCTTTTTTGTGTAAAGCTTTTCACCTTCCGTTTTCATTTTTATATTGCGTGGCTGCTTCACTTGTTTTTCGGTGATGGATCCTATCGGATCTGCTTCACTTGTTTTTTATCTTTTTATCTAGAAAAACCAGGAAAAAAAAAATATATGCTGCCACATTTATCTAAAATATATTAGAGATGTTTTAGAAGAAGAAAACGTAAATGTTTTCAGCACCTGCCTAATAAGCATTTGTAAGCATTGTAGTAGCTGCAGACAGCCCTCAAATACCTTCTTTTTTTTTCATTTAACAAAAAAATATATTAACTGGAATGATGTTCTTACTTTTATTTTTATGTTGGATTAATTTAATTTTGATGTAGGATTTTTTTTATGTGTAGCCTTATTATATGTTTTTGCATACATAACTATGACATAATTGGTGAATATATGATATATCTCGATTTTTGTATAATGGCTCGCCTTGCTTCAATAAGGCGAGCACCACGCCTCACGCCTTTTTAATCACTGTTCCATACTAGGCCCTAGCTTAAGGAATATTATGTTACCCTCCTACAGGATTAGACTTACAGCACAATCAAATGGAAGGGCAATGATTAAGTAGTCATCATTCCTCATTATATTTACCCTTATAAAAATTAAAACATAACAATATTAAGCAGCAACTTTAACATCATTTACCATACTAGGAAAATTTTGTGCATAATGAAAATCGGTGGAAGAATGTAACCTTGTGTATGTACCCAAATGCGACACCAGATACATCATCAATTTTCTGCCCGCACCTCACACACATTCCCCCAATATGACCAGGATGAGGACACTTGTTCTTCTCATTTGATGATCCTGCACAAGGAACATTTTCAAAACAAAGGAAATATAGGGTGTTCAATATTCAAGTTGGAAGATCGATTATGCAACTCAAAGAAGTTAAATTTTCCTTTTTCAAAAGACGGTGAAATAACAATATGCGACACAAGAGGTCTTTGAATAAATATGACAAACGTGAATGAAATAAACTGTCTTCAGCGGCAAAAGAAAAGACGTGATAAGAAAGAACAAGGGTAACGCACAAGGAAACAGCAAAAGAATCAAGTAATATAACATAAGAAAGAAACAGCCGATAATTCTTTTAAAGAGTTTTTCCATTATTTCACGCCATGACACCCATGTCAGGCTCCAGGACACAAGTCAAATAATTCAGTGTTAAGTGCATACACTGCAAACAGGACAGCATGGTGTGAAAATTTAGTGAGTTACTTAAACTGCTATCAATGAGATAAACATTATTGAGGAAAAATGCAGCTGATTCCTAGTAGAAGTGAACATGAAACCAGTAAACCAGTTGAGAAGAATAAAAGCGGCAAAAACTTTTTATTAAAGATGAAAATGTAAAGGGAATTTTCTCATAGCATGTGGATAAAAGGTGATCTCAGAAGAGAAAAGGAGACATAATTTTTAAGTGGCATAACGAACATTGCTAAAAGCACACTATGCAGACTAACCAACACCAGATATTTTTGTATTTCAATTTTCAGTTCATTAATAGAATTTGTCAGCTTGTAATTTCCAACTTTTACAGCAGTTACACTTAAATATGATACTTTTGGTACCATAGATAATTACAAGAAAAATCAGGAGTTCAACTAATCATGAGAACATCACCTGAAACTTCTGCCATCTCTCCTTGAGATGAGGAACTCTGTGGATTTGTTACATCTTCAGATAACTCCACCTTGCGCCTTTTAACTCTACAATATAGAAAACAAACATTCAAAACAAGCAAATTATTACCAGACATAGTAGCACTAACTGATCAACGGGATATGGCAAGATGTGATTCTTTAAACCCTCAAGAGCAGCATAAATGGTGTTGGTGCATTTTCAAGTGCTGGACTTTTGATACAGACGATGCACTAGAGACGAATAACTGCAATTCTCGAGGAAATTAAGTCTTAAAGATGCGATCTGATCGTTATTTGACTATTATTATACCGATCAAATTTAATCAACATTTCCATCTCATATCCATTAACATTCGGAAGATTTCCATTTCTTTCCAAGACAAAAAATGAAACTGAGATTTTCAATACTGGCTTCAAACTGAATGAATATGTTTAAAATGGAACGGTATCCAGTAGTTCCCTAAATCTTATCACGTTAATGCGAAGCAAGTTGGGACAAAGCAAAACACTACAACTACATAACTATACCTCATAAACAATAAGAGTAAATAAATTAGAAAAGACACCAGAACACATTTGACCTCCAAGAGCCATTGAGAACCAAAAACAGGGCAGTCAAGATTTAGTATTACCAAATTTATTCACCGAAATCTTAGTCAAATTCCAAAAAACAATGACAAAATAAGTCAGTCGTCAGCTTACATGTACCTTTGAAGATCTAAATCAAAGTTGTCCTCATCAGCAAAAGCATATTTCTGCTCCTCTTCCCCAACTTCTTTGGAATCAGCTGATGCATCAGATAACGTATCCAACTCAGCATCCAGAATCGCTGCGAAATCATCACTACTTGACGAGTGTGCTGGGGAGTCCGCTAAACTCATCTGTCATGCAGTGAAAACAAAGTTGGGAAAAAACAAAATGCCTTGGCACCCATGTCTAGTATAGAACAAATTTCATTTCATCATTGCAAGCATGGTAGACACTAGACAAAGTCAGAGGAAAAATATGAAGCCCTTTCAGCCATCAAATGCATATTTGAAGTTAACCTTTATTGTATTACTTATCTTCACCCCATCCAATGGATACACAATAAGAAATCCTCTAAGGGCCCGCAATTCATTCAACAGTCATGGAATTATACCTCCAGGCTTAACATTATTAATGATAATCATCATTCTACCTCTATCACTTGTAGTGGTATTTAGCTCAAACATGCACTACATTTCATATGGTATCCACCTTCAACATGCATTGCAACATAATTAAGGGAAACAAAAATCAAATGGAGATTTACAGAAACGTCTACTCAAAAAATGGGACCTAGAGAGTTTATCACTGGGACATTTTGAGGCTCATGTTGTCAAATATCTCACTGTGATGATTTGGTTTAACTATAAAGTAATAGCACATTGGTTTCAACTCTAGTCAGAAACCCTAGGCGCGGTGAGGATTAACATTAAATAACTTGAATCTCGGGAATGGGTGTGTCTGTTTGTTCTGATGAGGATTTATAAATTCCAACGCAAAAGGAGAAACACTAAATGCTAACTTTAGACGGATCAGCATATGCGAAGAAATTAACAAGACTGAAACAAGGACAACAAACCGTTCGATTTTGAGGAAAAAAAAAAAAAGTCTCCAACTAGCCTCTACATTCAATGTACAAACCCTTTATAATTAAATATGAAAAATGACAATAGATTTTAGGTTACCTAATTGATCCGTGGGGAGTTGGCGGCGGCGGTGGTGGTGGTGGCGGCCGAAGGCGGCGAGATGGGAAGTGCAGAGAGCAGCGTTTATCTCCTCTTAGTTAGTGAGTAGTGTTGAGCGCGGGTTTTAGTTGTACTTTCTTCAGTATTTAGTATTTACGCCCTTGTGTGGTTTCTTTTTCATCTTTCTGCAACATTCCAACATACTAATTTAGAAAAATAAAATCAAATAAAATAAAATAGATAGCTGAGTTTAAATTAATTTTAATTGGTCAGTCTCTTGAGGATGACTGGCAGTAGACTCGGATAGGGACGTAAATGGGTCGGGCCAGGTACGGGTTTTGGCATACCCGTACCCGACCCGCCTGCTAAAAAATGTACCCGTGGCTCGTAACCCAATTATTCACCACCCTCAGTCCCGTCTCTTCACCCTCACCCTCACCCTCACCCTCAGTCCCTTCACCATCACCCTCAGGCCCGAATCCCCGGGCCGCAGCACGAGGATTTGAGAAGATATGGTACAAGTGGAAAGGAGAAAAAATGAAGGAAAATTTGAGCTACACTAACAACTTCCAATTAACAGATAAAAGTGAATAGCACACTGAAATTAAGAGTCTCAAGGATGAGAAACAATTATTTTTTTAAATAAAAAATAAGAAAAATAATTCACCTCCTTGCTGTTAACAGTCAATTGGAGGCGCGGAGCAGCGATTTGGGGACGGTGGACGGGCAGAGGCGCGGAGCAGTGATTTGGGGACGGCGGACGTGCGGAGGCGCAGAGCAGTGATTTGATGACAGAGGAGACGGGCAGACGGCTGGAGTGGAGTGGTTGCCTCTTGCCTGGTTCTGTAGATTTTTAGGGTTATATTGAGCTGCCTTAATATCTTTCAGCCAGCGGGTAAGGTGAACCAGACCTATACGGAATTAACCGAATTGCTATATGTCAAAACCCCAACCGACCGACTGATGTGCTTAAAACCGAAGCATAACCGAACCGAATTATTCGGTCGGTTCGGTGGGTTAACCGAACTTTTACAAAAACAATCTTTTTAGGATTGTTTACTACAAATAAAAAAAATAAAACAATGGGTACATATATAGTATAGACTGAACAAATAGTATAAAACCCCCATTCCAGACTTGTACAAATCTCTGATTCTGTACAACTATCCAAATCAAAATTCAGAACTAAGCATTCTATTCTCCCAACACGACGAATCAGAAAAAAAATCTCACAAGCATACACGATTAACAGAATCAGTCAACATAAACATCTCACAATTCACAAACATACATGATCTTCACTACAAGTCTGGAATTAGAAAATAAAACAAAAGAAGACTTTACCTTGAATTGAGATGGAACTGAGATTTTTTGGAGGGAGACGAAAATTTGGGAAAAGACTTTCGCCCTTGTAGGGGAACAACCGTGTGCCCGGCGGAAACCTCCAAGCTCAGCGCCCTCGGCCGACGAATTGACTACCGGCGACAAGGAGGAGTCACAGACGCAGGTACTTGAACCGGAGAAGACGATTTGGTAATTGGGGGATCATATAGACTGGGGCGATTGTGGGCGGCGACGGCGGAAGATTGGGGGACGGCAGTGAGAAGAGAATAGAGACAGGAGAAGAGACCGACGGTTTTTAATCTGTACTCTGCTGTATGTATGTTTAGGGATTAGGGATAAAGGGTAGTTTATATATTTATTTATAAAAAAATAATAAGTGGACAAAAAACAAAAAAAAAAGGGGAGGAGTGGACCAAAATAGAAAGCACGTATTTAGTGAATGCGTTTTCTGTGTAATTTAATTAAAAAACGTATTCCTTAAATACGTTTTTTACATTTTTTTTACAAAAGAAATCGTATTCACGGAATACGTTTTACAAATAAAAAATTTAAAAACCGTATTCACTAAATACGGCCTTTCTATTATTGTCCACCCCTTATTTATTTGTTTCTTTTTTGTCCACAACTTTTCTCTATCTTTTTTTTCCGTAAAAGAATCTAGGGATAAAGGGTATGGAAATTGAAATATTAAATTGGAATATTATATATTATATGTAATGTATTAATATGTATATATATATATATATATATATATATTATTTCGGTCGATTCGGTTATTTCGGACATTTGAAGTCCGAAATCGAAACTGACTGAATTAACCGAACAATTAGGGGCTGAAAACCGAAAACTGACCGAGTCGGATAAAAACCGAACCAAAATTTCCAGTTCGGTCGATTTTAGTCAAATTATGCACACCTCTAACCAGACCTAGCAGGTAAATGAACAAGGTGTCTTTGTCCTTGAGTAAGGGGGTTGTTGTGACCCAATAACAGCAGCCCAGTTGTTAGTTTACAACCCTTAGATCAATTCTTATTACATAATATTTAAGGGTTCAAAATAGAGAACAAATAAATTTATTATTTTACAGCCTTTTATATTATAGCCCTTCCGCCACTAGTTGTACTCTCTTTTGTTTTGTTTTGTTTTATTTTTTTTCCTAATAAAACTAGCGGCTTCCCACTTTCCTTTCCCGTATTTATTATTTTATTTTATTTTTTTTTAAATAAAATAAAAACTTTGCATTCAAACAAATTAAGAGTTCATACATCCTTGAAGAAAGATGAAAAAACAAAAAGAAGAGAGTTCAACTCTTATAGTTAAAATTAAAGAGCAAATAAATACTAACTTGAGTTTTTTTTTTTTTCTAAATAGTAGCTGGAAAACAACATGATATCATCATCTTGAATTGTTATTTTGAAAGAGTAGCTGAAAAACAACAAGAGTATATTACAAGTCTGAAAAAATAATTTCAAATTTATCTTGCATTTCTTTTGAAATAGCCTTAATCTCATCTTCTTGGAGTACTTGTAATTAGAACTGTAAACGAACGAAAGTTCGCGAACAAAAGCTTGTTCGTGTTCGACAAAAGCTCGTTCGTTTGTTAATCAAGTCGAGTTCGAACAGAAAATTAGGTTCGTTTAATAATCGAACGAACACGAGCTCGTTCGCGAACGTTCGATAATGTTCGCGAACATTAATTTAATATTATTTTATTTTATTTTTTATATATTTACATAATATTTTTATTAAAAAATCTAAAAATAAACATATTTTTATTTTATTTTTTTAGTATTGAGTTCGAACGAGTTCGAAAGAACAAATTTCGAGTTACTCAAACATATTTAAAAAGTTTATGTAATAAATTATCCGAACACGAATGAACTCAAATTTGACGAACAATTAAACGAACGACCACGAACACGAGCTCGAACAGCCCAAGCTCGATTCAGTTTGGTTCGTTTACAATACTACTTGTAATATTCTCTTGTGTATGTGAATTTTTATTTTTTAAGAGCTAAATCGTTTTTAATGCTTTTTTTTAAGTTAATATGCGTCCAATATTTACCATGATATGATCTTGTTGTTATGACACGTGATAATAGAAACAAATTTTATGTAAGGCATGAGACGAACATAAGACATGACCACGCCTTAAAAATATTTGTTCCTTTTTCCAGCTATTGTTTAAAAAAAAACCACTCTTAGTTAGTTTTTATTTGCTCTTTAACTATAAAGAGTTAGAAATGGAATTATGAATAAGGAAAGTGGAAAGCCTGGCCTACAAAAAGGCAACATGTCCAACAACTAAGTGTAGCAGAGATGCGTATGTTGCGTTGGTTATGCGGGCACACAAGAAGAGATAGAATCCGAAATGAGGATATTCGAGATAGGGTCGGGGTGGTTCTAATTGAGGAGAAATTGGTTCAACATCGGTTGAGGTGGTTCGGACATGTCCAACGGAGGCCTCCTGATGCACCGGTGCGTAGGGGAGTTCTACAGCGGGTCGATGATGTAAAGAGAGGTAGAGGTCGGCCTAAACTCACTTGGGAAGAGTCGGTTAAGAGAGACCTTAAAGATTGAAATATCTCCAAGGATTTAGCGGTGGATAGGAGCTCTTGGAGGCTAGCAATCAACGTGTCAGAACCGTGACTTTTGCTCCTTTCTCTTTTGCTCCAATCTCTTCCTTTTGTTTTGAGCCCTTTTTGTGTTTCTCTTACCATTGGTTCTCTTGGATTTCATCTCTAACCTACCCCAACTTGCTTGAGACTAAAAGTTTATGTTTGTTATTGTTGTTGTTGGTTAGAAAATGTGTTTCTTTGGTAAATAATATTTATTGAAATATTTAATTTTAATTATAATTTGTTAGCATATTTAATTATTGTTATAATTTTTTCATTAAAAAATATATATATATATATATATATATGTATATGTATATATATGTTCCACATATCAAACTATGATAAGAAAAATACATTTTGTCAATGAATTTTAAAATATTTTATGATTAATTAATAAATTAAAAATATTCAAAAAGTTCTATTTTTATCCAATTTGGATATATATTATTTATATTTGTTCATTTATTTTGCATATTAGTACATTGAACATTTAGAAAAATTTAAGTCTCGATTTCTTTTTATAAATATTTAATAGTCGTTGGGATGTGGGTTAGCAGTTTTGTTTCGCAGGCTCTATCAAAATAATAAGCTAACAAGTATGTGGTATAATGTGTAGTAATGATTTGTCGCATTAAATTAGAATTAACCAATTTTAATTATTCCTCTTAATGCAATTTATGGGACCTCATCTAACTCAAAGAAATGTTAATGTTGTGCATTTTGAATAGTTCTAACCATGTTGGTACGTGAACTGTAATGTTATACATACTACATAGGTCCATTTATTATTTTTATTTCCATTTTTCTTTTCACAACTATATCATTACATAAACCCTTATAAGAATATGTGGTCAAATATAGTTTTTATAATATAATTCAATTTATGAATAAATATATAATATATATGATTATATAAAATAAATAAGATTTTTCAAAATTATTTATAAATGCATTTTTTGTGAGTATTATTTTTATATAAGTATTTAATATATTAATTATAAAATAAATAAAAAATTTTATTTGAATTTTTTTAAATAATTTTATTTAGTATATTTTAATCATGATTCATAATATATAATATATATTTATTTTTTATTATTATATGTTAATTTTATTTTTTAAAAAATTGATTCCTACACACATGGGAATGAGAAAATCTTTTATTTACTATGGAATGGCTAATCCCATGGATATGGGTTTTGCCATTCCCATTGGAATGGTCATTCTTCCCAAAATATATACCAATCATGGAATAAGGAATGAGTAAGGGAATGATCATTCCATTCTCATGTCATTCCTTCCTACCAATCATGCCATTAATGTTTTGGGTAATATTATTGTATGTATGATGTGCTATTAGAATATTTACGGACACCGTGTGCGATAGTTTGATGGTGTCCCCGAGATGAGCTCATGAAGGATTATTATGTTAAATCTGGCCAGTGGAATTTATTCCGACATAATAAGAATGTGATGAGTGGTATTAGTCTCGCTTAGAGATGTCGATTAATTTAATTGTCAGTAATTAAATTAATTGATGGACATTATATCATAAACACGGGGAGATAAATCGAGTAATTATTATTGGAGACTCGAATATAATTCGGTAATTAAATTGGGAGTTTATTCAATAATACTACTTTAGTGGAATGTACGGATTATTCCTATTTGGATTTGGTAGGCTTGGCCTATAGTCTAATCCAAATAGGAGAATCTCAATTTAATACCACCTTAGGGTCCCTGTTGTAGTCTATAAATACATCACATCTCTTGGGATTAGGAGATAGATCATAATTCACGAGTCACACGTTTGGGAGAGACATGTCGCCCCTCTTGTGCTCTCTTCTCTTTCTTGTGTTCTCTTCTTCTTCTCCAAGTAATCCTAGTAGAGATGTCTTCAATCTATCACCCACCACGATGATCAGATGAGATGTCGGGTCATACAACAGAAGATATGAGGTTGTCGAGCGATCTATATATATTTATCCGACCCTGTATATATATATATATATACCCTGTATATATATGTATATATATATATATACATATGTGTTCAACCCCGTAATTTATCTATAATTCGTGTGGTTGTCCGTTCTTCACGAAAAGTCAGATTTATGCATACTGGATATATTGGAGTTGACCGGCGACTTTCGGTGACCACTCTTCGGCGATTGGCGCACTTCAGGCGACCAGCCGCCGCAGGCCGCAGTTGTGACGGTGGCCCACGCGCCGCTATGAGCCACCTCAGTCGGCCTGAAGTTTTCCACGCGCGTCCAGCTCACCTAGTAGTCCAAGACGCGCAGCCCACTCTGGGTAGCCCATCGCGTGTAGCCCAGGTCCATGTAATTAGCAGCCCAGTCGTTCTGCTTCAACCCAGGTGACGGGGAGCCCAGCAGCATCACAGGCCCAACACGCGGAGGTCCAACGTTAGGCAGCCCAGAGGATGAGAAGAAAGGCGCGCGGGACGTCCAGCCCGCATGCAGCCCACGAAGCCCGATTCTTTTACAGCCGTCCAGCCCGCGCGGCCCACAGCCTGCATGCAGTCCAGCCCTCCTGCACATGCTCTGCGGCCCAATTCCTTGCGTGCAGCCCAAACACGCGTCCATAGCGGCCCAGCACGACGGACAGCCTTTCCAGACCGGCCCAGCGCACGAGAAATCGGCCCAGTGAGCACCAGACCGGCTCAGGCAGTTCGTGAGCTCTCCAGTCCGGTTTAGCAAGGGTCCAGGACCCAGTTCGAGTCCAAGATGAGTCTCGGGAGGTTTGACCAAGTCAACGAAAGGTCCGGGATGATCCGACATGGATAGTGAACGATCCAGTGAGTCTAGAAAATTTAAAAACGGTATGCTTTGAACCCTCGTTTCTAGTTCCGCTGCGCTTCGGATTTAATTCGTAGATAATCCGTGGCATGCATATTATCGAGATCCTTGTAGATCCCAACAATAACATCCCAACCCAAAAACAAGGAAAGGAAAAGAAATAACAGACCTACCAACACCTACTAACACTTCCACACAAACAAACAGAAGTCTAAGAAAAACATAAAACAAGGAAAAGGAATCAAAGTCCTAACTACACCAAACTGGAAACAATCTCTAGTCAACATCTGAGGTTCCCAACTAAGTCACTGCACAGATTCCCTCCATTCCACCATAGCTCTATTAAGGATTACTGTTTATGGTATTCTTTCTGCACTGAAGACCCACAGGTTCCGAGATCTCCATAGCCACCACAATATGTATGTAGATAGTTGAATTCGAGCCTCGGAGACCTCAGATTTTCCAATGGCACATACCTGCCACCACCACAATTTGAAGCTGGAATTCTGCAGGTTAATTCCATCCCAAGAAACTGGTGCAATCTTCCACACTGTTTGAGCCTTACGGTGTTGAAGGAAGAGATGCTCTATAGTCTCTTCTGCTTCTCCACACACTTTGCATATCACATCTACATCCGTACCATTTTTCTTAAGGTTCACACTCACAGGTAGGATTCCACTGAAACATTCCAGACAAAGTGTTTAATTTACCCCTTCACCTTCAATTTCCAGCTTCTGTCTCTCACCAAAGGATCCACCATAACATACTTGCTTCCTTCTGCAATGTCAAGCTTCTTCATCTTTTCATTAATCAAAATATTATAAGACTCTGCCATTGTGAAACTTCCTTTCTGCTTAATGCCCACTTCCATCTATCCTCCTTGTCTGAATCAATGGTCCCAATTACAAGAATGGTTGCACTCTCATGTTGAGAAAACAAATGTTTTACCACCTCTGCAACCCATCTTCTCCCAGACTCATCAAAAAGTCAGAAACCCAGATTGGGGGGTTTTCAAATTGAACTTGTATTGTAGGAGGTACACCACCCAGAGTAAGTACCCATTCACCTTCTTTAATCTCGGTACTTCTTCCATTCCTGATCTCTTTCCAGTAGGTAACCAGTTGTTCCACAGTCATGAAGAGGAGTCTCTCATTTGGGCCTGAAAGATAGATGTGTTGGGGAAATACCTGCTCTTGAGAATTTTGGAAACAGAAAGATCAGGTTGATTGGTGATTCTCCATAATTGTTTTAGAATTAGTGCCTCATTAAGATGTCTCGTCCTCATGGTTCCGCTCTAGAAATTATATTATAATTATAATTATAAGAGCATCCACAACCCTACCATTCATTCAATCAAAAATTAACACTCTCTCTCTCATCCACATTATCTCCTCATCATATTTCCACTAAACATCTCTCCATTTAACAGTTTTGCTATGGAGCCATTGGATGGCTCGATTTATGGAGTCATCCACACGCATTCACCAATAGTGCATTGACACGTGTCCTACAATAAATATAATTTGTGCAGGTGTCAATATATTAAGTGATTGATGGTTCCATAAGAAACCATCCGATGGCTCCATAGAATTTTTGCTCCATTTAAACACACACCCACATTCTTATCCATTCATTTAAATACATATATGGGACCCATTATCTACTCATTTAATGTAAATTTTAATTTTCTATTCTTAATAAAAATAAAAATTTAATATTTTTAAATTATAATAATAAATTTTAAATGCATGAAAATAAAATTATATGGGACCCATTATCTACTCATTGAATGTAAATTTTAATTTTCTATTCTTAATAAAAATAAAAATTTAATATTTTTAAATTATAATAATAAATTTTAAATGCATGAAAATAAAAAACACTACAAGACCAAAATAACTTAAATTAAAATTACACAAGAAAAAAATAGTAGAATTAAAAAAACAACTTTTTTAATTGGTGGCAAAATGAAAATGTAAATTATTGATACATATTGAAAAGTGTGATATATATAAAGTTTGGAGTATTTATCTATATTGGAAAGTGTGATATACATAAAAAATAAAATAAATATAAAATAGATTGAATAAATAGTTGATTTGAAACAAAAAAAATAGAAATTAAAAAAAGAAAGAAAACATCAAATAATGTCGTTCAATTGTATGAACGGAGCAGTGGGCCCCCCTGTTAATGGATGAGCCACATCCATGTTAAACAGAAAACAGGGCGTTGTGGATGCCCTAATAGGCTAATAGCACATATTGAGCGAGTGTTGGACCCATGTGATGAGAACCTGGTCACGACAAGCCCGACAGGCCCAACAGGCCCATCCATGACGAGCCCACCAAGCAAAAGGCCCAGTTTAATGATGAGAACTAAATGGAGCACGATGGCCGGCAATTTTAGAGCAGTTTTTTATTTGATTTTCAGCAGAATCGTAGGTTAGGGATGAAGTACTAATTATGATGTATTTTTCTTGTTCAAGGATTATGAAACAACAAATAAGATAAAGCTCGTCTTCGAGCGCAAATCTTCGTGTTAAACCGACGGCCGTTAGTGCGGGTTTTCACTTTTATTGTGTTCGAACCAAGGCCGTTAGTGCGGGTTCTTACACAAAACGGCCTTGGTTTTGTGTATCGGGATTCCGTTTTGTGTAAAATCCCGCACTAACGGCCTTGGTTCGAACACGATAAAAGTGAAAACCCGCACTAACGGCCGTCGGTTTAACACGAGGATTTGCGCTCGAAGACGAGCTTTTTCTTATTTGTTGTTTCATGATCCTTGAACAAGAAAAATACATCATAATTAGTACTTCATCNAACTAAAATTATAAAAAAAAAAAGTCCACTACAATTAAGAAAAGTAAATTTTATTTGAAAAAAAAATTATTAGATTACGATTCTTATTTTTTCAATATAAATGCTAAAATCTAATTCCATAAGGTAGCACAATTTAAATCCACTACAGTTAGGGAAATAAATTTTATTTCCATATAAAATATTAGATTTTATTTTTTTTTTCAATATAAATGCAAAAATATGATTCCATAATACAAAAAATATATTCCAATTTTAGTTTATAAAATCATTCCATATAAATGTTATACATATTTTGTTGTTATGATTAAAATTCTAATGTTTTTATTTAAAGGCTATGGACATATGAGTATATCCCACAATTGACTCAATTATTGATAATTGGTGGTACCTTGTGTGCAAAGGTGCAATAGCAAGATGGAGAGTGACGATGGCGATATGCATTGCACCAAGTGCACCCATACACATGGCACTACACGGTTAGAAAAAATTCTTTTTGTTGTAGCAAAATATATTTTAACCGAGTACCGAATCGAAAGATTCGTTCCCCGGGTGGTCGATCTCTCGAGGGGTTCGGAATCTAGAAATGGTGTTGAACACATAAAAGAAAAATAAATCCTAAACACTCTAATCAAGATGGTGGTTTTTAATTATCAACTACGAAATAAAACTCAAACAATGCAAAATCGAACTAAAAAGCAAAGACTAAGATCAAATGATGATAAGAAGCTAAGGAGTCAGGGATGATGATTTTCTAACCAATGCAAATATCAAGCTAAGATCATTCGGTTAAATGATTCGAACAACCTAACGTCTAGAGGTAGTTCTCAATAACTCTTCGTAACAAGAGGATAACATAGACGGTAAATCACACAAATCACTCAACACATAGACAATACGTTTCCGAACAAGTCTATTTTATGCGAGCCTAGATCGATCAACTCCTCCTCTTTCGGTTCTAAGAGTTGATTAATTATCCTAGACGATTGTTAATCTACTAGATTGTTGGATTTAAACACATCACACAAGAACGATTCATATTCAATTGGAAATCAATTGCAAATCGAAGTGTCACTCTTCGACAATAATCAACATTTAATGTACGAGAATTATAAACCCTAGTTAAGCACAACTCGCATATATTGAACGATCAACAAGCATGATAATCCCAATTAAATTCTAAACATCATCATCATCCCCTATCCCTAATGAATGGATTTAGCTACTCATATAGAATTCAACACAATTCATCTCAAGAATCCAAGCATTCATATTCAAGAAGTAATTGAAAAGGAAAACTTACGATTCATATAAAACCAAGAGTCGAATCCAGTGAACAATCCAAATCCAAAGCAAGAAGGAGTTTTTCAATCTCCAAATCCAATCAAAAGTGAAAAATCATGAAAAGGAATGAGTTTCTAGAGAGAAAAAGCCTAAAAACAAAGTCTGGAAGTGAATAATAAGCCCTAGGATCGAAATCAGATGTTAAAAACTCAAATCTCAAAATTTGCGCCACTAAGTCGCGAGTCGCGACTTTCAATTTCCTCAGGTCGCGAGTCGCGACTGTCTCGCGAGTCATGCGTCGTCAAGATATTCAATTTCTGGGGTTTGGTCGCGACATAACTCGCGAGTCGCGACTTCATCTCGCGATTCGCAACTGCATGTCGCGAGTCGCGACTCGAGCTCGCGAACTGCACCTTCAGGCTCTGTTTTTCTCGTGAGTCGCGACTTTCATCTCGCGAATTCGTCTCACGAGTCGCGACTTTGGACTGCACTGGGCTCGTTTGGACTCGTCCGAACTTGAAATTGAGTTCTGTTTTTTGCTATGCGTCGCCAACGAACCCCTCTATTCAACTATGCACTCGAAACAAGCTTTTGCTGAAGAGAAAATTCGCCCGAAGCTCCCAACCTACACACCAAAAACGACAAAACACGAAGAAAACTGGGAAAACAAACGAAAAAACACCTAAAGACTCAAAATCAAGAAAAACACATAATAAAATACGAAACGGACTAAAAACGAAAGAAACGACCTAAAACGAGGGAAAAATAAAAGCAAAACAAGCACGAAAAATGTAACAAAAATGGGACAAACACTTTTTTTTGCAATATTAAATAATTTTTAATTAATTATTATATTATTTGGTACTTTATGACATGCCTTTCGTATTTATAAAGATACAAGATTCAATTTGGAGTCGATGATGCTTCTGCAAATGGCACTTTCATATGTTGGGATAGAGAGTGAATGGATGATTGGCAAGTCTTGTGAGCTTCTAGAACTTGAATTTTCTGCGTTAAAGGCGACTAATATTTAATAAAAAAATATCAAATACTTAAACTTTTACCAAACGAAGAATTGTTGTGTATAGAGAAGTGTTTAATAACATATTACTCTTTTATACTTTATATTTCTCTTTTTTTCTATTATAATCAAATGATTAATTTGTAAGGAAAAATATTTAAAATAAAGTTTAGAAAAAAAGGGTTTCAAGAATAAACCCCACCGTGCAACGCACGAGGAGTACACTAGTCCATATCTATATCTATTTCAATATATATATATATATATATATATATAGGGCCACGCTCACATGAGAATGGTGCTCAGTGAAAGAAATAAGAATAAAATCTGATCTATCAGATCGGATGATCTAACAGTCATAATAAAAACCATTTGTTGATTCATTAAGCGTAATTTAGACATTTACCAACATTTAAGTGGGACCCACCACCAACAAATCCATCCCCTCCCTGATTTATCTCTATCTCAAACACACACACACGTACCACACGCACACGCACAAACCAAACACACACATTCTCCTCTCTCTCTCTCTCTCACACACACACAAACACACGTACACCTAAACCCACGCACACAGACCAAACACACACACCGCACAGCCCGATCGGGCCATTTCTCCGACCACCGTCAAAGTCCCGCCGCAGCACATAGTCGTGTTCCGTCGCCGCACTGATCTCCGCGGCCCGAGAACCAGTCGCAGCTCCGCGGCCAGAGAACCAGTCGCAGCTCCGACCGCAACACCACTGCAAACTCGCCGCCGGAAACGCCATTAACGCAACGAGCAAGCTTTCGTCGCGACACAGCCGCCGTCGTCGACATCGTCATCACTCCTTAACATCACGGCCCGACAGCTCCGGTTAATCGACGTCCACCGCCGCAGACGCAATCTCCACCGCTGCCTCTCCATTAACGTCCTCCTATTAGTTCTCAGGTGGCAGCTTCTCGACTTCGGATCTCCGCCTGTACCGTCGGCGCCGACAACGGGGAGCTGAAATTGTTGAATTTGGTCCAAAGTGTTCGGTTATTAGATCCCCAAAATCAGAAATTGAATAGTGAATTATTGGATTTAGGGCAAGTTTTTGTAAATTTAATAAATTTAAAGGATTTATGTGCAATTTTAGATAACTTCATTATATTTCAATTTAGTTCAAGGGGCAAATATGTAGTTTAATGAAAATTTAACAAATACATAATTATTATAGATAAAATGCACATTATAAAGTATGAGAAGGGAAATTAAAATAAACAACTTTGATTGAAATTAAAACAACTAACAAAACCGAACAAACTATACAAAAAATATTATTTTTGTATTGTATATATATTATTTATTTTCGACAAATGATAACAATTAAATAAAAATATATAAATACTAAATATATTTTTTATAATACAACACCTTGCACTTTACAAAACAACATGTTTTCAATAACCGATCGAACTATATATTATCGCACTTTATATACCAGAATATTGTACTTTATAAAACAATACGTTGCACCTTATAAAACAACATATTTTAAATAACCGATCGAACTATATAAAAAAAATATTAATTTTTATATTTTATCTATATATATTGTTATTTATTTTCATCAAACAACAATATAAACTATTAACTAAGAAATTTACTAATACGAAATACATTTTTTTTTTATTAAAAAACACATCGATGCGCATTAGTGTTAAGACTAATTGCACGTTAATGTCTGTAGGATTGCACTTTCACATTAGACGGATTGCACATTAGTGTCTCTTAGATTGCACTATATCGATCAGACCCGACTGATTTGGTTTTTTGTATTCGGATATTATGTCAGACCGATTATGTGTGTTTACCTTTAAAATTTTAGTTATTTCAGTTCGATGTCATTTTTTATTTTTTATTTTTTAAATAACCAAAATAAGCGGACCGACCAAACCATATAAACAAATACTATTTTTTATATTTTTTATAAAATTATTATTTATTCAATTAAAATAAATAAAATGTTAGATAAAACCATTAATGTGCAATTTACATACCATTAACGTGCAATCTAATGATCAACAACGTGCGATTTACATAACATTAATGTGCAATTTACCATAATATTGGACGAATTGCACTTTAATAACTGTTATATTGTACAATATATTTCGTTTACATATATACAATTTTTTTAGTTAAAAAATAATATAAAATATGAATTAAAAAACAACATTATCATGTTTACTATAATAAATAATATAAATTATGTTAGTCATTTTGGTTATTTACGTTAATCGACAAATTAAGTCGATTATGTGTAAATTTTAAAACACTAAATATGTTTTTTTAGTATAAATAATAATTTAGTTTGGTTATTCTGATTAATTCGGTTAACGAACCGAATAAACCAATTAGTTCAATTCAATATAAATTTGTTACCATACAATTCTCTCTCTAACTCCCGTTCCCAAAATCGCCGTAACCTAGCCAATCCGCTCCTTTAATCTCACCGGTTAAATCTCCCTTGCCGGACGACCGGGTCCATCGGTGGATGGCCTCCGTCGCTTGCCCATGGCGGTGCTGCCCTCATCTCTTTTGCTGAAGTCTGGTTCTGGATCGCGCGCCGGCCTTCGGAGGTGCTCCCTTGGTGGTCGCCGGAGACTAGGCGTTGTCGGTGAAGGTTGGGTTGCGGGGCTGTTTCATGGGCGAGGCTGGGTGCGCTGCTATCGGCTTTGGCTGGGTCGCTGATTATTCACCTTGACCACCCTTCTTGCTGCCGCTCAGGACCGTGCCCTTTCGCCGGCGAAGCGGCGAACGGAAGGGGCTTCTTCGGTTTCGACACTTTGCTTTGTCAATTGGAGGTTGGCCCTTGAATTTGCTGTTTTTGTCTCGGTATTTTATTTTGTCCATGATCGGCGGGACCTTTCGGTTCTTCTTTGGCGAGATGGGTCTGGAGGACTGGGATGAATAGTTGGGGGTTTCCGGCGGGCGGACTCGGTGAAGCCCAGCCGTGAAGGTTTCTTCACGTGATTGGAGTGCGGGCCATCTCTTCGATTAGTTCAGGGGTGCGGGTACCCGTCTTGCTAGGCTTTTCGCAGTGGCGGGCGGTTGTTTTCGCGCTCGGGAGCCGTCGTTGGGGTTGGTTGTCTGCCGTCGATCTCGATTTATCTGGTGGGGGAGGCTGTATGTTTGTGTTTGTATTTGTGTTTTGCTTTTCTTGCTCTTAGGTTTGTGTTTGTGTTTTTCTTTAGGATTGTGTTTTTTGTCTGGGCCGTTTGGTCTCTGTGAACCTGAGTGTCACCTTATTATCCCATTGGGATCAGACACTCGGGCATTACTCTGTTGGGGTCCTTTCAATTGTTAGTTGTTTTCGTTGTTTTAGTTGGTTAGTTGTAGTTGCGAGTTTTCTTCTAGCGTTGCTAGCGGGACTCTAGGCGGTCATCTGACCTGTCCTCCCACTTTTTCAGTTGTTGACTGCTGTATATTCAGTCGTTGACTGCTGTGTATTCGCACTTCTGTGCATTTTGATTTATAATATAATCTATCGTTTCGGGAAAAAAAAATATAAATTTGTTTGGCACAAAAATTCGATCGATTTATGGTTATTTCATTTTTTTTTTTAATTTTCTATTAAGGTGCACATAAACACACTAATATGCATTTTATTTATCGTTATTGTGCAATTAGTATTTTTTTTTCTAATAATTTACAGATTTAATAGGAATAAAATTATAAACGAAGATTAAATTTTTAAAAATTGCACAAAGGCCCCTATAACTTATCTAATTTCCAAAAACCGATCCAAAAATATCCTAAATGTCTGCTGCAAATCCGACTGCTAGAACCACCGTCAAACCGCCACCTACCGCCGCCAGCTTTGTCAATCCACCGTCATAACACCGTCAAACTGAATAATCATAAATAATCGATCTTCCTAAAAATAAAATAATTTACAGATTTACTATAATCAAAATTAAAAACAAAGATTAATTTTAAAAAATTGCTCAAAGACCATAGATTAATTTTAAAAAATTTCTCAAAGACCCCTATATCTTGTCTAATTTATAAAAACCAAACCCAAAAAAAAATAAAAAACCATGTCTGCTGCCAAATCACAATTGCTGGAACCACCGTCAAGCCGCCTTCTCCCGCCGCCAGCCTTGACAGCACAACACCATCCACGACGGCAACAATCAGCAGCCGCCGATCACAACTCGCTGAAGCGACCAATAAGCCCCAAATCACAACCCTACAATTCACCAATCCTCACCACAAAATCCCCGCCCGACGGAGTCTCTGTCAGTCCACCCCCACCACCGTCAGCCCTTCCAGAACCACGTCGCCGTCGGCGCGACTAATAATCCCCAAATCACAACCCCTAGAAAATCCCCCAATCCTTACCACTGCTAAATTCTCTCCCGCCAGAGTCCCTATCAGTCCACCCACACCGCCGCCAGCCCTTCCCAGAACCACATCGTCGCCACCGAGGACAACAAAAGATAACAACAGCATCCATCCTCGCTGTGAAGACGACAACAATCAGTTCGGTTGATCGCCGACACCTTCTTAATCTTCACCGGACGTCGTCAGATGTATTATTTTTTATCGCGGCGGATGATGACTGACAAAAGGTCTCGGCTGAGATCGAGATGCCGACCACCGTTATCGGAGAGAGAGAGAGAGAGAAATCGCAGGTTGAGAGAGAGAGCGAAGAAAAAATGAGTGCGGGAGAGAGAGAGAGGCCAGGGTATTAGAGCATCCACAATGTTTTGGGTCTCTTTTTGTATATGTGGCATATAATTGGACTTGAGTTTTAAATGACATGGACAAACCCAAGTAAAAAAATTCAAAAACTTTGCAATGCAAAAATAAAAAGACTAGGTCTAGCATACATGCCAACCGATAGAAATGCTCTAATATATTTTATTCATTAAAAAAAATGAATTAAATTAAGAACAAATGATGAGTGTTTGAGTTTGTACTTGGGTCCAAATTAGACCCAAGTGTGGACTTGGTCTCTTTTTTTCATTGCCACATAAGCTAGACCATGTCCACTTTTAATTGCATTGGGAAGTATTTTTTTATAGACTAAGTCTATTTCCCATGTGACATGTTATTTTTTGTTAAGAGACCCAAAGCATTGTGGGTGCTCTTAGGTGTAGCTGTCAACTAGTACAGAGCCCGTGCAATGCACGGGGTGCACAATTTTAAGGCTATTTATCCAGACTTATAATTATATACATGAATACAGAAAAATGTAGGGGATATATATAGTACGTGACCCGTGCGAGGCACGGGATATATTTATTTGAGGAATACTATATTATAAGATGCAATATTCAATAAAAGTTTTATAATACGCATAAAAATTATACATTAAGATAGTATTCGACAAACAAACAATCATATATTATTAAAGACCACCTTGTACACAACATTATGAGTTTGATTTTCCATACAATAATAATAAGATTTTTTGTAAAAAGATAAGAAGGAATTTTCAATCTACACAAACTTTAAACATTAGATGTATTTACGTAAATCAATGACTATATAGACAACTAAACCCTTCAATTTAGGTTTGACATCTACTTTATTATGGGTGACGTAAAATAAGGATTTAATTTTGACCGATTAAATCTTTATTCATAGGCTTGATATATAAAACTGATTTGATGGGATTTTCTTAACTAAATCGATGCTATGGGATAAAACAAATCTATACTTACCTTTGACTTTTCCAGCAAAAGTAAAAAAATCGGTTCTGATTTTTATCCCATAACAAATCTTTAATGTCAAGCCTATAAATACCAAACCAAATCTGTAATTAATATCATTCTATTTCCAGCAAGCATTAATTACCTTTGACTTTTCTGCCTACTATTTCTAGTAAATAGGATGACTTTTTATATAAGTATAGATTTCATATAATGCAAAGACTGAGATCATATAAAAGAATCCTAAAAATTGAAACAATATATTTGCATAATTTAAGGCCATTAAGAAATCGATCTCTAAACCAGATTTGATTTTCAGAATATGTTTTTTCATTTCGAATTCCACACAAAATGGAATTCTTTCCAATCAATAGATGTCATAGCAAATATTAACTCTTAACTATTAGACTATTAGTACATACCGAGCAAATTGTGTACTGATTTTAGAAAGTTAAAATGATTCATGTTAGGTAATTTTACATTTTATGTATGTTGAACGGTGGGTTTTAAATATTGTTTCATAGAATGTAAAAGTGTATTATATTATTTTTATGAGATGTTGAATTTGAAAATTAATAGAATTCTTCTTCATAGGAATTTTAAAGTTTATATTTTTTTTTACCGAAAAAAATTCCTTAATTTAAGGAATCATATATCTTCAATCAGTCCACATCTATATATATTCTTCACAATTTTAAATCTTGAATTTGATGAGAATTCGTATCTATGAGTGCAAAATATGGTTTAACAAATTAATTTTTTATTATTATTCCAGCCATACTTCTTTATACGATTTTTTGTGAAAATACAAAAGAAAATTCTTAATTTTAAATCAGCTGTACATTAAAGAGTACAAATTTGTTGAAATTACAAAAGTAGTTTTTTACTTTTAAACAGACGTAATTAAATCAGTCATAAAAAAGTAATATTTGTTTACCATTTAAATATTAAATCAGCCGTAATTAATGTTGTTTGTTTTAGTTGCCACGATTTTCTCCAAACTAAATTAACAACTGTCATGATTTAAGGACAACATTTAATGCTGCTTTATTTTTAGGAGACATTAAATGTATTTGGCGGGAAAAAACTTGCTAAAAGTGTTAAATGGTTAATCTTTTAATATAATGATAGATTGTCATATTGGTAACTACGATTATGCCCTCTGCCTAATATAATTTACCTTAATGTTGCACTGAATTACGAATATGCCACCTCTTAATTTCTGCATGGTCAACAATTTTGATACATCTTGCCGTTAATATGACAGATCTTGTGGTGTATATTTATTCTCATTTCTTTCACTATCTTCCTTTCTCATATGATCCCTTCTCTCTCTCTCTCTCTCTCTCTCTCTCTCTCTCTCTCTCTCTATATATATATATATATATATATATTGAAAGAGGTTGATGGTAAAATCAATTGTGGAAAGCTAAAAAAAATGAGTCAAATGTTTGACAATTATGGAAATGTTGTTGGAAATTTATATTTTGTGATCACATGCTTAAAAAAATAGATCTGAAGATTTAAAATCGTTTATGGTCCACGCATTTGTTTGGAAATCCAACTACAAATCCGGATGAATTTTTTTATGTTATAGTAGAATATTTCTTAAAATCAGTTTGTTCATGTAGTAGAATATTTTTAAAAATCCGCTTTATGCAATATAAAATCTGCCAACCCAATTAAAATAGTTTGTTCACAGATTTATGCCAATTTTTGAAAAAATAGTTTGGTTTATACAAAAATATCATATCCCAATTTTGGATAGATGAAAATCAGATGATGTTCCTGCAACAAAATCCTTCTTTACTTTTGCCAAATACTTATCGTTGAGTTGCTCATGTTGTATTCTTTCAATTAAGGAGGGACGGAGGATTTGAGATGCCAACTTTACTTCCGACGATCCTCTTTCAACAATATCAATATTCATTTTCTGTAAATCAAGTAGTTCTGGCTTTTGAGCAGAAACTGTTATTGTATTCTGTTGTGTTGATTTCCTGCTCAAAGCGTCTGCTACGACGTTTGCCTTTTCGGGACGGTAGCTAATAACAAATCATAATCTTTGACCAGCTCCAACCATCTTCGTTGTCTCATGTTCAACTCCTTCTGTGTAAAGAAATATTTCAAACTCCTTCGTTGTCTCATGTTAAACTCTCGTGGTCGGTGAAAATTGCACACCTTTCTCCGTACAAATAATGTCTCCAGATTTTAACCGCAAAGATAACTGCTGTAAGCTCTAAATCATGTGTAGGGTAGTTCTTTCCATACTCTTTCAGCTGTCTGGATGCATATGCTATTACTCTGCCATTTTGCATGAGTACACAACCCAAACCATTCTTTGATGCGTCACTTTAGACAATAAATCCTCCATTGTCTGACGGTATAGACAATACAGGTTCCGAGGTTAATATTATTTTGAGTTCTTGAAAGCTCTGTTCACAAGCCTCTGTCCATTTAAAACTCACGTTCTTTCTTGTCAGTTGTGTCAAAGGTGAGGCAATTTTAGAAAATCCTTCCACGAATCTACGATAATATCCTGCTAGTCCAAGAAAACTTCGCACCTCCTAAAGGTTAGTTGGTTGGGGCCATTTTTCAACAGTTTCCACTTTACTCGGGGTCAACTAAGATCCCGTCTCCGGAAATAACGTGTCCAAGGAACACTACCCGATACAACCAAAACTCACATTTCTTAAACTTTGCATATAACTGATTTGCTTTCAGCACCTTGAACACTTTCCACAAATGTTCAATATGTTCTTCTTTTGTTTTAGAGTATATAAAGATATCGTCGATAAACACAATCACGAACTTATCTAAGAAATCCTTAAATACCCTATTCATTAGGTCCATGAAAGCAGTTGGGAATTAGTTAAGACAAACGGCATCACCAGAAATTCGTAGCGACCGTACCTCCTGCTAAACGTCATCTTAGGAATATCTTCTTATTTTATTTTCAACTGGTCATGATATCCAGAGCGTAAATCAATCTTAGAAAATGTTGTTGCACCTTGAAGTTGGTCAAACAAATCATCAATTCTCGGCAAAGGATATTTATTTTTTATCTTAACTTTATTCAGCTCTCGATAATCGATACACATTCTTAATGTGTCATCCTTCTTACGAACAAATAAAACCGGTGCTCCCTAAGGTGAAAAACTTGGTCTGATAAATCCTTTATCCAACAATTCTTGTAGTTGTACTTTCAACTCTTTCAATTCAGCAGGTGCCATTCTATATGGTGATTTGGATATCGGTTCCTGGTTGTGAAGTGAATAAGATTTCACTCGGGCTCATTCGACTCGCACGGCCTCCGTACCTGCAAGAACCCAACGCCGGGAGGGGTCCCGGCGTCGGGCCTCCGACGCTCAAGTCAGTATCACTCCAAATACCCACAGTATGGTAATGAATGTAGAGAGAATGAGAGAATGTGATACCTTAGCCCCCTTTTATAGGGGGAATGTACCTTATGGCCCAAATTGGGCTTGTCCAATAGCATCATGCCACGTGTCCTAGCCATTTGTAGGCTTATTCTTCAATATATCTCCTTTTTATCCATTAAGACTGGTCCAGTATATAATATCCCATATCATCTAGTCCCCCCACTCTGGTCGAGTAAGCATGACTCGATCCAAGAGTGAAATTCCTCTTCGGGCTGTTTCCGTCAACCTGCCACTAAGGTTATAATTTGAATAAATCATCGACCACCAAATAGTTACCAAACCTCCAAATGAGCATCGGGACCCCAAATGAACACCAAATGACCACTAAGGTCAAAAACCGAAAGACCCGCCACTGAGGTCGAATACCGAAGGACCTGCCTCTGAGGTCGAATACCGAAAGACCTGCCTCCGAGGTCGAATACCGAGAGACCCGCCACTGGGGTTGAACACCGAAAGTTGAACGACCACTGAGGTCAAAAACCGAGAGATCCGTCACTGGGGNGGTCGAACACCGAAAGTCGAACGACCACTTAGGTCGAAAATCAAGAGACCCGCCACTGGGGTCGAACACCGAAAGCTGAACGACCACTGAGGTCGAAAACCGAATGACCCGCCACTGGGGTCGAACACCGAAAGTTGAACGACCACTGAGGTCGAAAATCGAAACCGAAGTCTTGAATTTTAAAATTTGAACTTACGTCTTGTTGTTTTTCTATCACCATGTTCGAGCTCTCTTCATTCAAAGATAAACCTTTCCTACCTCCTCCTCCTATCATCGCCCCCTCAGTTCAAAATTTGAAATTCAACCCTGCTTTTTATCCTCTCGAAAACCGGATGTCCTGACATCACAACGAAATCGAAAGCCAAATTTCGACAAAACCACATAAAATCATCAACCTGAATAACTTGGCTCCGTGAACTGCTCCGAGTGAACTCCCTCGACCTACCTCGGAGGTCGAAAAATAAATTCGACAAAATCACAATCAAGTAAAAATCATCGACCTACCGACGAGGTCTTCGAATAATCTCCACGAATTGCGCCAAATGAACTTCCTCGACCTACCACTGAGGTCGAAAAATAAATTCGACATAACCAAAATCCAATAAAGATCATCGACCTACCACCGAGGTCTCCAATAGGATCCATGTCTTCACCGACCCAACACTAGGATCGACCACCCAGCCCGGAGGCCTTAATCATGGTGGATTTTGGTCTTCGAACACATGTCCACCCTCGAAGGAGTGGTCGTTACATGTGACCACCCAGCCCGGAGGCCTTAATNGAAAACCGAGTGACCCGCCACTAGGGTCGAACACCAAAAATTGAACAACCACTGAGGTCGAAAACCGAGAGACCCGCCACTTAGACATGGCCAAAACCCGGGCCGGGTCACGACCCGGCCCGTCCCGCCGGGTCGCCGGGCTCGAAAACACTGACCCTGAACAGGCATGGACCTATACTCGTGCCAGGTCCGTGTCCGGGCCGGGTCGTGTCCGGGCCGTGCCGGGTCCGAGCTGGGTCCGTGCTTTTTTAAAAAAAAAGTATAAAAAAATAATAAAATAACTGAAAAGAAGGGTCATCGACCCGGCCCGGCCCTGACCCTCCGGGCCGAGTCATGAAATGGATGACCCTTACATCCCGGACCCGTGGTCAACGGGTTTGACCGGGCCGAGTCCGTGCCGGGTCAGGGCCGGGTCGGCTGGCCGGGCGACCCTTTGGCCATGTCTACCGCTACTGAGGTCTGCTCGAGCTATCCGTAATGAACTCCATCTCCCTTCTTTTGAAGTCGAAAAATAATTTCGACGAAACCAAGAATCAAATAAAGATAATCGACCTGCCACCGAGGTCTGCTCGAGCTATCCGTAATGAACTCCATCTCCCTTCTTTTGAAGTCGAAAAATAAATTCGACGAAACCAAGAATCAAATAAAGATAATCGACCTGCCACCGAGGTCTCCAATATGATCCATGTCTTCACCGACCCGACGCTAGGATCGACCACCCAACCCGGAGGCCTTAATCATGGTGGATTTTGGCAACGAATACATGTCCACCCTCGAAGGAGTGGTCGTTACATGTGACCACCCAGCCCGGTGGCCTTAGTCATGGTGGATTTTGGTCTTCAAACACATGTCCACCCTCGAAGGAGTGGTC
>BKCP01008826.1:30295-62461 GCA_008636005.1 Striga asiatica | reverse complement strand
GAAACGCCGTAAAACTAAAGGCCTACGCGCCATTAGGCCGAAACGCCGTTAAACTAAAGGCCTACGCGCCATTAGGCCGAAAAGCCGTAAGGCCGAAGTGCCTGAAACTAAAAACCGAACTGCAAAAACAGTTCGGCCCAACTAAACATGCGACAAGATGCTCTCATTCATCATACATTCATAACATACATTCATTGCATACATTCATCGTACATTCACGCATCCTCATGTGATTGCATTATGCATACAGTCTCGTAAGAAATAAAGAGCTCAAAGCTCACTCAAACAAAGAGTTCAAAGCTCACTCAGACAAAGAGCTCCAAGCTCACTCATGTCGACAATTCAAAATGCATTCCTGCATAAAAACGGGCACCAAATTGCCCAACTAGGCCGCTCAGGCCCCATCAAATAGCAAATTCGCAAAATTGCACATTCTCTCAAACTGACTCAACTCGTCAAAGATTAAAGCGTGATTATCGTAAATACGTTAGGCTAAAGCCTAAAAAGATTAACAAAACGCGCAAGGGTCCCACAGTGCCCGAAAACAACAAAACAACGATCCGAGTAACCAAAATTACTCGATGAAGATTTAATGAGTCCTCGAGACCCATAAAGTAAAAGCCGACAAGATAAATGTGATCTCCAGAATCACGCGAAAATTATCCGACACGTGTACTCGTCGGCATATTTGCAATTTCACCAATATCCCTCATTACGCGTAAATCCTAACGCCATCAAAAGAGCGCGAAGCTCAAAAGATCATAAGGTGAAAACATCGCCAAATTATCAAGAATAAACGCGACTTCAGAACAGTCCAATCAGAACATGTCCTAAACTCGGGGGCCTCCTGTTGATACCAAATTTGGCTCGGATTAAATAAATGATAAATTAAATAATAAAATACGGCCCAATAACCGAGGAGCCGAAAATACATGATAAATAAACATACAAATAAGTTATCGAAACAGATCACGAAGAAACCGCTTTTTGATAAACGCGACAATTGCCGAAAAGACGGACGCCAATTAATACCGTCAAGGGTCATAAGCGGGTCCTACGATAACCATTTCACATCGAATAATGAACCAGTTGCTATATATTTTATTAGCCCACTTGTAAAAGTAGAGATGTATATATATGGAATGGGTAGGAGAGAGAAAGGGACTTTTCTCTTCCCTTGATCTTTCATTTTTTCCCTTCCTACACAAGACTAGAGAGAGAGAGTAGGGGTGGTTGGATGACTCTCTCCCCAAAACAACATTCTCATCGGTTTCGTTCTTCATTTTTCCATATATAGATTCAATTTGTATTTGACGGTTGATCGTCCGATTTTCGACATCAACAATAACGATATTCCTTTTTATATATTTTGGTGGAGGTAAAAACTAATATTTTAGGTACTAATATATATACCTCTTTATGTAGAAATTACAAATTCAAGCCCTTTTTAGGGGTGTAAAGTTCTTCAAAGTGTGATATGTCAATATAGAGAATTTCATTGATTGTATGGTTACAATATTATTTTTGAATATCAGATATAGAGAGATATTATTAGAAAAAAAACTCCGTCAACAAAGTAGTTGGTGAAATGTCACAATATGAGATACTTTGAATCAAATAGATTTGAGGAAAATTTTGGTATCACTGGGCAGAAAGAAAGTACGATCGTAAGTTTAAATGATGATCGAGAAAACGAAACCTTCTTGAAAATTGATAATGATGTTATTCTACAGCAATATCAGGCCATAAAAACTCGTAAAGAACGACTATGAAGATATGTTATTGTATTTGTACTTTCGTTATAAGATGTTATATTTTTCATTTCGGCCCATGCTCATGATATTTTCTAGATCCGCCCCTGGAAGCCACATGTGAAGTGTTAACTACACAGAGGCCCGTTTAATAATACTCACGAGAATCACAAAGATACTAGCTTCGGACCATGACCATTCGAACCACGGGCACCCGAATTTTGGTAGCACAAAGCCTTGTACAAAGAAAACCCAAAATACTCTCACATAGATACACAAATTACCAAATGTTTGTATGCCTACAAACCCAAAATACTCTCACATAGATACACAAAGTACCAAATGTTTGTATGGCCTCAATCTCTCTGTTCTTATCTCATACCCTCACACTCTCAAAGCACACACAGCACTCTGTTTTTCACTCACTCACATAGCACTACTTTTCTTCACATACACACGAGCACTCATTAAATCACACAGAGAAGTGCACTCACAGAGATGTACACCAAGCACTCCTATTTTAAATTTTCAATTGTTGCCCTCCTTTTTCTATACCTTCAGCCCACACTCACAGGCTAAATAAAAAGGTTGATAAAATAGGGGAAAAAGCATAAGAAAACCCAATCAGGCCGATTCTGAGGAATTTTGAATTTTAAAAACACTTATGAAAGAGAAAAAGGATTTAAGAGAGTTTAGAGGAACGGCCGAAAATGAGCAATGCTATAGAGCCGCAATGCTATAGAGCCCACTCCTTTTTCTATACCTTCAGCCCACACTCACAGGCTAAAAAAAAGGTTGATAAAATAGGGGAAAAATCATAAGAAAACCCAATCAGGCCAATTCTGAGGAATTTTGAATTTTAAAAACACTTATGAAAGAGAGAAAGGATTTAAGAGAGTTTACAGGAACGGCCGAAAATGAGCAATGCTATAGAGCCCACTTGGATTACAACTTGAGTTACAACTCAAGTGTAAATGAATTATTTTTTAATTTTTTTATAATACATTTACACTCAAGTGTAAATGAATTATTTTTTAATTTTTTTATAATACATTTACACTTAGGTTGTAACCTAAGTTGTCATCCAAATAGCACTACTCTTAAAATAAATCACAAAGAAATTGCATTGTGACATCATCCTCACTTACACATTATTTTACTATTTTTGTTTACCTAAAAATCTGATTTTTGGCTTCTTCCCCGGAGGCAACAAATCCGGCGACATTGGGGCTTTTTCCGGCAAAAAAATCATATTTCTCTGTCCGAAAATTCCTATTTTTCCGGCAACATTGGGGCTTTTTCGGGCGAAAACTTGAAGTAGTAAGTAATGTATGTATTATAGAGAACTTTGGACTCCATAAATCATCTTTAATTCATATATTTTTGTTTAATTTGTGAAGAATTGAATTTTGAATATTGTTGTTTATATTTACCCTAAAACATCGGACTGCTTCCTGAGGTATCCGCACACAAAATCGTCTTGACGAATGCCATATCCAGTTCTCAAATTCAGATAAGCTCCCATAGGGGTGTTCACGGTCCGGATTGGTCCGATTTTAGCCCAAACCATGACCAAACCGGACCTAATGGTTAATTTTTTTCTTGTCCATAACCGGACCGGTTTTATTTTTTAACCGACCACAATCCGGACCGTATTGGACGGTCCAGTTTGGCGGTTAACCGGTTAAATCCCAAATCTTTGTTTTGGGCCTTCAATTTTTATTTTTTTCATTTTGGGCTTAATTTTTATTTTTCATTTTGGGCTTCAATTTACCGGCGGTTTGCCGCAGGTAATCTGTTAACCGGACCGGTTATTCTGGATTTTTAAAAAAATTAACCACCGGATTTTTTAAGGTTTTTTTAACTGGTCATTTAACCGATCCGTGGTCCGGGTTGACGGTTTTTTCAGTTAAAACCGGACCGTGAACACCCCTAAGCTCCCATGCACTTGGCCTACACATTGAAAAAAAAAAAAAAGGAAAAAGCAACAAAATACATTTATCTGAAAGAAAATAACCACTACAAAAAAAAGTTTTATATGTCATAATAACACTTACCAAGCTCTTCCCAATCCCTCGGAAATGTGCAGTATCCATCAAGTTATGGTACACAAACGTCCTTTCTTGAACCTTAAGGACAAGTAAGAAGAAGTGGAATTGCACCACGGGAAGGAAAATATACTTCGCACCATTCAAGGACCTGATCATATCATCAATCACGACAACAGTACTTCTACTAAAAGTAAAAGTACACTTCTCATAATCCTCCTTCCGAGGAGGTTTTCTCGTAATTCCTTTGATAGCACTCAACATATCACTCTACAAATTCAATAATTTTTTTAGCAAATTAACAATCAAAAAAATTAATAGAGTATATTAAAATAAAATACCTGAACATATGTCGGAAGAAATCGGACATGAGGATGGCAGCCACGCAGGATCGACATATAGCAATCAACGAGTTGAGAATCCAACTCGGACCCGAACAGAAGAGCACACATCGATATCCCTCGGACCAAAAGTTGGTCATTGCTCCACACAATTTTGCTACCAAAATTTGTAATTTTAATTAGTATAATATAATAGAAATTAAAATAATTAACGTAATTTCGGTTACCTCAACTAATCGCTTGCCAAGAACGACCGGATGGCTGCAGCATCCTCTTCCGGGACATCCCCATGTCCACAAAAATCTTCTCTGCCCCCGTATTGATTCAGAGAAGAATCCTCTTCGTCGTCACTCTTGTCACCCTCCTACATTACATTACAAAATAATTAGTTAGTTATATGAAAACAACACGAACAATCACATAAATTACAAAAATAAAATTGCTAGTTTAATTATCTCATCATCAGCCAATGTTACCAACTGCGATTCTTTTTCTTTCTTCTGCCTCTTCGGACCGGATGACGGAGGGGTCATAAAATCCACCGGCTTTGTCTTCGTCTTCCTGCCTACCCTCTCCCGGACCTTCTTCACCATTGAGGAGGGTTTCTCCTCCACCCTCGAACAAGTCGATTCCTCCCCCAAATCAGCCTCCTTCACCACAAGGTTTACCAGTCGGTCCAAGTCTTCAAATTCATTCACAGCAGGTTGATTTTCAACCATCATCAGAGCCCATTGTTTTTCCTCCACTTTTTCATCGACGTGTTTTTACTCGACATCTTCTTCCTCCTCCTTTTTTTTCCTCCTCCTCTTTTTTCTCCTGTTTTTCCTTCTCCTTCTCCTCTTTTTCCTCAGCAAAAACAACACCATCACCACCATCAGCCTCTTCTTCCTCACTTTTTTCCTCTCTTTCTTTTTCTTCGTTATTTCTTTCTCTCCACTGAGACTCCAACAGTTGAATCCTTTTTTTAAATTCATCGTTTTCATGACAAACGATGGCATACAGTCTGTTCTCAAACGTTCCCTGTACATGAAAGAAAAAAAAATTAAAGGAAAACATAAATTAAAGATACTTGTGCCTATGAAAATATACTAATGCTAAAACATAAATTCTCGACAAAAATTAAAGGAAAACATGGGCTTCCACAAACGCACGCTCCTCTAAAACAGGCGATACCGAATACACCTGCAAAGCAAATCATAATGATTTAACTACAATATCAATTAACCAAAAAGATAAAAAGAAGAAGTAGAAAACACATAATACTATAAAATTATATAAAATACCTTATGCCTCATTATTTTTTAAGGGATTGTAAAGATCCTTCAAATGTAGACGCATTGTGCTCTCCGTCCATCGAAATAGACGGGGAATCGCCTCGAGTGTGGAACATTTGCCCAGAGAAGGCACACGCTCGTACAATCAAGCCTACACACATACACATGATTTCAAAATTACACAATCTCACAATTTAATATTATTGTATTAAGACATTGAAACACATATATACATACCATCAGCCCAACAACACATCCATCAAAGTAAGCTCGGTCTCTAGATTCACCATGGCGAACAAGCTCTGCAAGCAAGAATTTATGAGTAGCATCTCCCCATGCATACTTACAAATTCGACTCACATCCTCCAGGTAAGGGTAAACAAACCTGCGGATGGAATAACTCGAACAAGGAAACAAAATGCAACTAAAAACGACCAAACTATACATCCTGATGAAGTCGTCTACACGACCTTCATCAACAGCAAACTTTTCTAACAAATCTATGACATGCTTTCTTTTCAACAGTTTTTTATCTACTCGACCCCAGCCGTCGAATAAGGCTTTCGACTCTAAAGAAAGGTCTAAGTCTACGCTTAGACCCCCCTGTCGTAGCCCTATTGTAACACCCCACTTGGATTTAAGAAATAATCCATATAAACTAAAACTTGGAAAGAGTCCCATATTGCATGGAATTCTCATATAAACTAAAACTTGAACAATATTTTATTCGTCTCCATCCCATTTTTCCTCTACATATAATGTGATTTCCGTATATCAAGATTTTTTCCTAAAAATCTTAACATATATTGATTCTACTCTACCAATTATAAATTATAAATCTCAAAATATTTAGCCATTCTAATATTTATAGTTTGTGTAAATTTAATAACATATGATTGTTTCTTTGTCCAATACTATCTTATTGTACAATTTTCCTACGTATTATAAAACTTTTATTTATTATTGCATCTTATAATATAATATTCCCCAAATAAATATATCTCTTGCCTCGCACGGGTCATGTGCTACATATATCCCGTATATTTTTCTTTATTCATGTATATAATTATAAGCCTGGATAAATAGCCTTAAAATTGTGCACCCCGTGCATCGCACGGGCTCTGCACTAGTAAAAGTAACAAAATTAAATGTTTTGTATATAAAATTTGTACATTAAAGTGTTAATAATATGTATGTCAGATAAATATTTACCATATAAACATATAAACATAGTTTTATTTTTAAAAAATAAAAAAAAATAAAAAATATATATGGATTGGGTCAATCGGGTTGACCCGACCGGGTCAATGCTCCGGGTCGGACGGGTTTTTACCGGGTCCTTTGTTGCCCGGTCCAAATACCCCACCCGGACCGGTTCTGGCTCCGGATCGACCCGTCGGGCCAGTCCGGGTCACAAAATACTGAAAAGTACTACCCTTGAGAAGTAGGGTTATTTACTTATTTCACTCTGTCACAACTCACAACCACGGGAAACTTTGACCTGTTAGGGTGTGTTTGGTTCAATGGAGGGGAAGGGAGGGGAGGGATTTTAATGGAGGGGAAGGGAGGGGAGGGGAGGTGATGTAAAATAATTTTACCTTGTTTGGAGGGATTATTCAGGAGGGGAAGGGAGGGAAAATAGTAAACCTTGTTTGGTTCAAAAATTAAAGGAAGGGAAAATAAAATTAAAATGACAAATTTACCCTTAATGAAATAAGATAAAAAATAAAAAACAATTGAAAGTAGGGACTAAATGGTATTTTCACACCATCTTAACACATTTTCCTTCCAAATCCCTCCAATTTTGGAGGGGAGGTAAAGTGAGGGAGGGGAGGGAAATTTACTTAAAATTTTCCTCTCCCTCCCCTCCTAATTTTTCAACCAAACAAGAGAAAACTAAAATTTTCCATCCCCTCCCCTCCCCTCCAAATCCCTCGAACCAAAAACTACCTTAAAGTAAAATTGAAAACCGAAAGTACATAGAAAAGTAGAAAACTGTACAGAAGTAAAGAGAGAGAGCTTTCTCCCTCTTTCTACGTAGATCTCCAAATAGACGTAGATGTGTACATACGATACTCGACAGATTCCATTTTCCAGGCTCCAGCTCTGAAACTCTAACGCTAATCGTCATCGATGGAGGCGCTTTCGACGGCGATCAAGCCGCCGCTGATTCTCCCAGTGACGACGGCGGCTCGATGCGATCAGAGGGTGCTTTCCTTTGGGTCGCTTCGGAGTCCAAGCGCAGACCATGGTCGGATGAGGAGACGAGTCGAGGCGAATGCTCGGCCGGAGAGTCGCGTTTCTACCCCGCCGGGCATTGATTTCGGCGATCCGGATTGGAGGTCCAAGTACCAGAGGGAATTCGAGGCGCGCTTCAGCATTCCCCATCTCACGGATATCCTGCAGGACGCTGTTTCGTATCCTTCACCTTTCCGTCTCCGAATGAGGTTGGTGGGGGAATAAAGGTTACCTAAATTGAAAAAAGTCGTTCCTTTCCGGGACCGTCTTTCGTAGCAAGTGTGTCCCAGTATGAATGATGTTTCTTGATGTAATTGTTATTTTGTTGTTGACATGGTTATCTCTGCCTGTATGTGGTTGGTAGAAACCTTGATTCATTATATTTCGCTTGCTGGTCAAGAGAATGGAGACTAATATCTTTGATACGGGATCACTTTTTCACGTAGAAGCATTGTATTTTTGGCGTTTTGGCCATTTCATTTTTGCATACTCTAAATGACATCATGCTTGAGCACATTACGGTCTGCTTTATATTTGGGATTGTAGTTCATGTGAAAATAATTGCATTTTTCTGTCTTTCTAGAAAATAATTGCTTGAAATTTTGTTGCAGGACTCCTTTAAGTCCTGATGTTGCGGAAGGTTATCGATCGGATGATGAATGGCACGGATATATTAACAACAATGACAGAGTACTGCTCAAGGTGTCATTTTTCTTCCATCCTGTTTCTCTTTCTATATGGTATTTTACTTCTGTTGATTCAGCTTTGCTATGCCTGTGCTCTGCCTTTTGTGGCAACTTCTCCTATTTTCTTGTACTTTATGGTAATGATGAACTTATACCATGGCCACATGGATGTGTAAATTGAGAAATAGAAGAATGAGTGGTAAAACTCTGTCGATTGACATGCTTACTGATACATTAGGCCGTAGGTCTGTTACTCTGTTTAATGGTTATATTGGATGGGGCAAGATGAATTTCCATCATCCCTGGTAGAGTCCAGTGAGGAATGATAGCCTGACGTGTAAGTTTTTTCAATTTAATTCAAAATCAGTTGTTTAGCTAAAAAGATTGTCCCCTGACACTCAACAGTGTATCGCCGACTTTTCAGACATCTTGCAGCTATCAGCTGCAGTTTATAGTTGCATCTTAGTGTCGTTGCTATATCCCGCATATTTATATGTTTCAAGTTCGACAAATTATTCATTTGCCATATTCTCGGAATTTTGTTACTTTCGTTATTTGAAACGTAACTTTACTGTTGAAGCTAGGTTTTGGCATTTTTATCCACTTCGCTTTTGTTCAGTCTGAAAATTAATATTTGGTACTTTCTATTTCTTATTAAGTCCGCATCTTATATGGCTGCATTTCATTCAGGAGATAGTCCAATAACGAATTATTATCTGGCTGACGTATTCTGTGGTGGGTCTCTGTTAGGAATATAGGATTTGAAAATTAATGATTACGCCTTTGACAATTAGTTTCTATGTTTTATGGAAGTTACCAAAAATTGAACTGCACTTTTTTTTTTTTCTCCTTTTTAGGAGTTAAGAGGTTGTATAACTCTTTGCAGCCGATTTCGGTGTTGCTTAATAAATGCTCACATAAGTTCAATTTGCAAAAGATTTGCTATGAGCATATTTTGTGCATACAAGTGAGTTGACACATACGAATCAAGATTTTAATCCGTTTACAATTTCTTTAAGTTAATATCTAGTATATGCAGTGAAATATTTACACATTTGTTGTTCTCGGATTGTGGACAGACAGATGAAAAAAAATGACTGTTTAATATCTTTAAGCAATAGAAGTGTTTGCTCCTAAAATTTCTTTATGCTGATTGTCTCTGAGAAAGTTATTTCCTCAATGATTTAGGTGATAAACTATTCCTCTCCTACATCTGCCGGTGCCGAATGCATTGATCCAGGCTGTACATGGGTGGAACAGTGGTAATTATCTTAATATCTATATTGACTCTTCGAGATTGTAAAGATCGAATGACTAGAATTGTTAGGTTGAGTTTGTTAATTGACATGGGAGCTTGGGGTTTTTGAAGATTCTCCAGACAGAACAAAAACACAGAGTATTATACAAGCAGAAATTTCAGTACAATTTGTACAATTTGTTCCACACTCATATAGTGGCTTTAATTCAGATAATATGTCTTCACTTAAATGTCAGGGTTCACCGTGCTGGACCACGAGAAAAAATATACTTTAAACCTGAAGAGGTAAAAGCAGCAATTGTGACTTGTGGAGGTCTTTGTCCTGGTCTCAATGATGTAATACGGCAGGTATTTTGATACATGAAGAACTGAATTCTTATTTCATGCATCTTGATATTCTGATTCAGTTGTCATCATAACTTCAACTAAGAGGCCTTGCTGATATTACCTCATCGTGGTCACATCAAAATCTAATCTCAGTAGTCCCGAAATTGTATATGCTTCACATATATATCAGTACATAACATATTACAAGAAATGACAGATTGCATGCGGCTACTGGAAATGAATGTGAGGTATAGTCCTTCCATTTTTCTAAGTCTGGTGTTGCAACTGCATGCCATATTGGATTCTAAAAACTGTTCAATGAAGAATGAACCGTTTATTTAATTTCTCTTTCTTTGGTGTGGCTGCAGATAGTCATCACACTTGAGATATATGGTGTTAAAAAGATTGTGGGAATTCCTTTTGGCTATCGGGGGTTTTCTGACAGTAGTTTATCTGAAATGCCGGTGAGTTCCTCTGCTATTCTGAATCAGAGTCTGGACTAATCTTTTCAAAGGTTGATAGTTAATTTTAGACGAGATTTCATCATGAGTTTCCCTTCCCTTCACATAATCTAGAGTATTCAATCTTTTCAACATTAGTGATGCTAGTCTGTACAATGTGGCTGTGAACTTGGGAAGCCTGTTGCTCCAATAGAATATTCTCTTACCAATCTGAATAATGTTCTTGAGGACTTCATCACATTATTCCTTTCAAATATGAGCTTATCTTTCATTTTTTTTTTTTAATGTGCTCAATTGATGACCCTAGACCGTAGTATCAGTTATATCAGTAAGTATACAACAACAACAACAACATAGCCTTTTAGTCCCAAGCAAGTTGGGGATCAGTTATATCAGTAAGTATATTGCAAAGAATCTATCCTTTTTCCATATCTAGTCCAACATACAACTTTTATTTACTACCACCCCAATTCTCTATTTTACCTTGTTCAACGGTCATTTGGATGTTGTAAAGACCAATCTCCAAAACATCTTGTAGTTTCTTGCTCACAAATTTGATAGCTTTTCTAGAAACACAGACCTTTTTTTCCATATGGATCTAAATTTAGATTAATCTGATGTCATATCAGTTATCGAGGAAAGTGGTGCAAAATATCCACCTATCAGGAGGAAGCATGCTAGGAGTCTCCCGTGGAGGGCCGACTATTAGTGAAATTGTGGACAGTATGGAGGTATATATCAGTGCTTCGTCCTTGTTTCTAGCTGTAAACCTGCTTAGTTGTCTAATGTTGTGGTTGTCTATTAACCTGAATTAATGAATTTGATGATAGGAAAGAGGGATCAATATGCTCTTTGTGCTGGGTGGAAATGGTACACATGCTGGTGCCAATGCCATACACAAAGAGGTATTTTATATCTGAGATTGTGACCTTTTTACTCAAAATTGACCCTCTTCTATATTTTATACCATTTTCTTTTAGTTTCACTAATATTATTTACTTTTGATCAAGACATCCAAGTATGAACAACGAAGTTGAATAAGAAGAATACTTGAGAAGTCTTTTTTTCCAGAAACAAACCTGAAAAGTAAACACTTTTGCCCCTGGGATTATACTAAATTCTGTAGGAGTTTCTTTTTCTTCTAGAGCAGTCAGTTGTGTGATATAAATAGTGAGATGGCGAGTAATGTGTATGTACTAATGCTGTCTGCAGTCCTGTCGATACCTGCTCCTTTATTATTTCTGGTTGCTATGCAGTGCGGCAGAAGACGATTAAAGGTAGCTGTAGTTGGTGTGCCAAAAACCATAGACAACGATATTCTGCTTATTGATAAAACATTTGGTTTTGATACTGCTGTTGAAGAAGCGCAAAGAGCAATCTACTCTGCGTATATTGAGGTATACTCTGATTGTTCTTTTTGTTCTAAAAATAGTTTATCCTCAGTCAAAATTGGATTAATTATTTTTTTTATATATATTTTTAGTAATTGAACTCATTTTTTGAAATGATCCTCTCTTTACCTGACAGGCACACAGTGCTTACCGTGGTATTGGCGTAGTGAAACTGATGGGCCGTAATAGTGGATTTATAGCTATGCAGGCATCCCTTGCTAGTGGACAAATTGATATATGCTTGATTCCAGAGGTACTATTTCTATAAATGCTATTAGAAAAAAATATACCAATTTATTTTGAAGTTTATTCACATACTATGATGGTATGTATTATTTTAATTGTATTTATTAGGTGCCATTTAATCTTCATGGACCTAATGGTGTCCTAAGCCACCTAAAGTACCTCCTTGAGACAAAAGGATCTGCTGTTGTCTGTGTTGCAGAGGGAGCTGGACAGGTCTCTCTCTCTCTCTCTCTCTCTCTCTTTCTCACATAACAGCTGGACAGGTTTGTGAGATCCTGTTTGCTCCATTTAGTTCTCTCTCTCTCTCTCTCTCTCTCTCTCTCTCTCTCTCTCTTATTGTTATTTTATTGACAGGATCTCGTTAAAAAAACCAATGCTACAGATGCATCAGGGAATATCATACTAGGAGATATCGGTGTACATATACAGCAGGAGGTTGGTCCATTCGCCATTTGCCTGTTTTCTATTTATGATATTATTTGTGCTTTCTTTTATATTAACCTGATACTCTTTGTTGGCGCTAGGCTATGATCTTTCTGTAATCTTTTTAATTGTCATTAATCAATATATTATAACTCACTGATACATCAATAAATAGTAACATGTTTTACAACGATAGTAATTGTCTTTTCATATCTTTATATGATCAAAAAAACTTTGATTTGACATTTCAATAAATTTTTTTACTAAAAATTCAATTTTCTTATCACAGACCAAGAAATTCTTCAAGGAAATTGGGTTTCCAGCAGACGTGAAATACATCGATCCTACTTACATGATCCGTGCATGTCGTGCAAATGCCTCAGATGGAATTCTCTGCACTGTTCTTGGCCAAAATGCTGTAAGTCCTCCTCGTCTGACTATTTTGCAATGCCATTACTTTTTCCTCAGAAGTCATCTATTTGAGTGTGTCCAAATGGCCTCAGATAGGACTTTTGTCTGAGAGCTTTGACAACATCAATCATGAAGTGCATGCAATTTTGAATTCCTTAAATGGCATCCTGATGCAAATAATTGGAAATTTTTGGCTATGTAACAAATTCCATAGCACTGTAACAAATTCTTTCTCTTGAAACAATGTTCATAATGACAAATTCCAACGAATGTTTTAGTTGAGCTAGTCATTTATTGTCCGTTCTTTCGTGTGGATCACATCTCTATAATTTTGAACAATTATTACTTTAAAAATGTTTAATCAATTAAATATGCGTAATATAATTTTGGCAGGTTCACGGTGCATTTGCTGGGTATAGTGGCATCACAGTAGGAATATGCAATACTCACTACGTCTATTTTCCAATCCCTGAAGTCATTGCCCAGCCCAAAGTAGTCGACCCTAACAGCCGGATGTGGCATCGTTGTTTGACGTCAACAGGCCAACCGGATTTCATCTAAATTTTTAAAATAAATAGGAAAAAAAAAGAAGGTAAAGTACAATTTAACTCTGACAGACTTATAATATTATGCTAGCGAAACTGCATTAACACTGGTTTCGTGAGACCCTAGCAGTTCAAAATTCAAAATCCGATTTAATTCCTTGTCAAATTCTTGAAGTGTACAGTATAGAGTATCGATGACCTTGCCTTCAGAGTTGGCGGGCGCAATACTTTTTTTTTTTTTTTTTCTGACATTACAAGAAAATTGGAAATTAGCTCGAGATTGGAAAGCATTGCCCTGTGATTGGGGTTGTTAAGTGTTACAAACCCTATTTTTGTACCAAATACGTAACAAATCAACTCTTAACTGCGACGCAGTTTATTATTTAATGCATACGGTCTTCATTTCAATCATTCCTTATGTTTTTGGCAGTTTATCAATAATCTTTATACTTTGCACAAGTTCTTTTTGGTACCACAATTCAAATCTGCATTTGAGTTCTAGGCTGAGTAGCAGGTGGCACAGTGCAGAAGAATTGCTTCTGAAGGTTGGGACTGGACATTTTATCAGGTTCAACTTTAGAAAATTGCAGTCCATTTGCAGTGACAAAAGGCCATTTCCCCATAAAGTTTACATTCGGCCTTTTCACTTGTTTCAGCTACCAAAATTTTCTTGAAGTGTTTGTATTTGGTGCCACATTTCACATCTGACGTGGTTTGTGTAAGTCATTGGTGCAATTCTGCAAGCGAAAGTAAGGGTGTGTATGAATATAAAATAATTCAATTAATACATAGTTCATACTCAAAATTTAAATCAACTCTATTCAACTCCACTGTCTTCAATATTATCAATATAATTAAATAATATCAACCAATCATTTTGATACATCAAATAACTTTAATTCACTATTCATTTACTCACGTAATTTTAACTAATAATCACTTCATATCATTTCTCTTACTTTTATATTAAATCAATTTTAAATATTTTATTTTAAATGTATATAAACTCAAATTTATTAATATTTGAATATATTATTTTTTTAAAATTAACCCTAATTAACTAAAAAATTTCATTTTGAGCAAATATTTATATAGGCAAACGCCAAAACTCTATGGGACAGAAAATCTTCATTCTCTATTTTTATTTTATTTTATTTTATTTTATTTTTTTGTTGTTTAATGTGCCACTGGTATTGGTAAACGTTATTTACTTACATGCAAAAAACAGCATATGTTGACTGGCGAGGCACATAACACACACAGGAAGTCAAAACAACAAGAGAGGTTGTGGGTCCTTCATTTAAGATACCCAAAAAGAGCATGACATGTAATCATTACCAAACAAAACATTTCCAGGAACACCGTTTTTTCGGGTCCACGCATGCACCTATCTTCTTCTTGAAACTTGGAAGATTAATTCACAAATCTCTAGTTCATTGCCTTTTCATTTTTTATTATTGCTCTAGTATTAGTATTAGTCTCCACATATTTAATTTTTATTTTATTTTATTTTTTTATTTTTATTTTTTTTAGTCTCCACATATAAGGATAACTTTTTTGTGACTTGTTCCTTATAAAAATTCTTATTGCAAGCATTATTGTTAAAATTGAAATACAAGGTGATTTATTAGGGATACAAACAAATTGAAGAAACAAGGGCGAAAAAAAAAAGTACTAATTCTACTGTAAACGGTTTATGAGTTTATGAAGTCAGCCTGCCATACTTTAAAATTTCAAAAGATACAGTCTTAATCAAAATTCAAAATTCCATTTCCAATTTTAGATAATAGTGAAAATGAGAAACTGAAAATACAATTTTCTTCATTTGGTTAACAAGGCGGGAAAATACAATAAATTAACAAATATTAGTAGAAAAATATAGATATTTGATTTTTTTTCTTTTCATCTTTAATCCTCTCTCGATTGTTCATCTCAAAGAGCTATATAAAACCTTACCTTCTTTGATTTTTCACCACAAGCAACAGCCCCATTTTTCAACAATTGTCTTTATTTTCAAGAATCACCCCAAAATCCGTTTTCTCGTCCATTTTCCTCCTTTTCTTATCTGGACTAGCCTCTAAAAGAGTTGGACCGGAACCAACTCTTTTTCTTTCATCACTTTTATAGCTCAAACAAGCGGCATCTAAGACCCCGTTTGGACTGTGGCAAACAGATAGCGATTCAGTCGAACCATTAGCCACATTTGTAGCTTTAGCGGTTTTACTAGAAGAAGAATAGGTAGTCCCACTTATTGATATCAAATCTTGAATCAATTCTAGGCACTTCAAGACTCTATCCTGTAAATAAACCCCGCAAAATAAATTTGGCAAAAAAAAATAATATGTAATTTTTAGAGAAAACATTTACTTAAGAACCAAAGTGTTCAAAACAATAATTTGACACTAAAGATATATTGAGGCGAATAATAAAACCTCACAAAAATATTGCAGAAGAAACATAAATATGATATTTATGATATACCAAGCACGGGCAAGAAGTTGTCTTGTCATATTATTATTTATTGTGGGAGACCAAATAAAAAAAATCAAATGAAAAAAAAAAAAAACAAAATGTGCTAGTACCTTCTCTATTATGAGAAAACTAGACAGAGCCTTATCAATGTCTATCACTCGTTTTTCGCCTGAAACATAAACAGCCACTGCTGCAGCTATTTCAGAAGGCTTGAACTTCAAGAAATCAATACCTGCATTTAAGTTTTCCAACCAATACTATGAATTCAAAGCCTCATCCAGTTTTGGACTGACCGTGTACAAAATACTTGCAATTTCACATATATGATAACATGTTGTGTAATAAAGTTGACACCTTTGACTGTGCTCAGGATGATTTGATTTGATCTTGCGATCAACGGCCCTGATTGGGCTTCGACATCGCCACTCGTCTTTCTAAGAAAATAGTCGATGAAGTTAAATGGCGTGTAAGGTTTAATGTTCCACTTCAAGAAGTTGAGTACCAAAAGTTCCATTCTTTGTATAGTTTTTGCTTCAAACAAAAACTTTGGTTCTCCTGCCTGCAAAAAAATAAAAAAAAAATAAATAAATAAATAGCTCATCAACATAAATTTGAGGAATAATTAAGTAAAATACCTTTGACATCCAACTTAATTGCCACCAATCAGATTATCTTACAAAATTACAAAAACCTGGCTTAGGGTATCAAAATCAACTCCTCAAGTTTGTATTCAAATGTATGGGAATTTGTAGTTCTGAAAGATAGCTGAAGAATTTATTAACTGGAGGTACTTTGTATAGTTCATCGTGAACCCAATATGAAGTGACAATGTTGTGCAAATTTTACCTGTAAATCCAAGGAATTAGGCACGTTAACCTCATCGAATTTTGCTGCTAATGACAAGCAAGCTACTGCTGCTAACTGAAGAACCCATGTTCTACCTCCCTATTGAATTGTCAATAAATTATGAATTTAGGCAAAGATTGAAAGATAAAAACAGCAATGCGTAAATAAGAAAGTATGTTCTTCAAAAACTCCCTCATAATTGAAATAAAATAATCAATTATGAGGGTTTTAAACTTATCAAGTGAACGTACAGGCATGTTATACACCGATAGAAATCGATCCAAGTAATTTGTAGCCAGATACAAACATAACTCCCCAAAATTGTGGTGGGCACAAGCCTGCACAGAAATAAATATAGAAAATCAAGGATCGTATTCAAATTACAGAAAGGATTGGCAAAATAATCATAGGGGTACATTGATTTCTTGCAGATGAAAATGCATTTCGATCAAATAGCCCAAGAAGCCATTAATGAAATTAATGAAATGACTATTAAAACTACATAAAAATAAAATCGCCTGATTTGTGAACACTGAATCTACTACGGCCCATGATTACATAGATGGGAAATCATTAATGACCAGAAATGAAATAAGGAAACAAAGTCCCAGTTGAGGAAATCATACGAGAACAGGATTAGCGAATTAAAAGTTACCAAAACAATGCAAAACAAAAATCCAACTCCAAAAATAATGCAATCAGAACTGAGGAAAAAATGTAGACTCCATTTTGTGTAGTAAAAACTAACAATCAATACAAAGAAAACAATTGAAAAACTCAATTTGATCCGGGGCAAGAAGATAACGAAGACTCCATTAAGATTAATCCAAAAACAGAACAAGGGAAACACAGTAATATTACAATTAATCAAAATAAATCAACCTTAATCATCCAATCAAGAGCCTGTCTCCTCAAACCCATATCCAAATCCCCGGTCCTCAATCTCTTGAGATAATCATCTCTGGGCATGTGTGCACTTTCTCTCTCAACCATCCACCCAATGTAATCTACACTCGGGCACGGCCAAGAAATAAACGGCCCAGATTCTGATCCGTCCCCACCCTTATCGCCGTCCGTTAAATGGCCCCGGTCATCGGAAGTTTCAAAAGGATCATCGTCATCGAAAAAGATCGAGTTTTGAGTTTCTTCATCACAGAGCAATTCCGTCGACCCACAGTCAAAGATGTTTGTTTCTACCATTTTCAGGAAGACAAAAGAATGTGCTTTCGCTGGTAATGGAAGTTATCAAAAACCCATAAAAGAGCTTTTTATTTCTGCCCTTTTTTTGTGCATGTTAAGAGGTTGACATAATGTTCTGTGCAATATCTGTGAGGCCTAAGATCGAAGCAAGAAGAGTTTTATGATGAATGAGTGATAAAAAAAGACTATTTTTTTTAGAGAGGGAGGGTGAGGTTTTGTGTTTGTTGAGTAGGCTGCATAGAGGAGGAAATTTATGTAGAAATGGACATTTGTCTCTAGGGTAGTGGTGAGGTTTTCAGGGAGAGGACTGGAATATTTTCTTGGGAACAAGGGGGCAAAATATTTATGAATATTTATTTTATAGAAAAGAAATCAGTTTTAGTTCCCAAAATATACCACATTTTCATTTTTGGTATCTAATTTTCTAATTTAATCTGTTTTGGTCATAAAAATTTTCAATCACTTTTGGTCTAAATGTGAAAGAAAATGGTAAAGTTCACGGTCGTTGCCTTTCACCAATCGCCACCTCCGCCTATCGTGACAGATTTCAACAGATCATAGACCATTTTGAAACTCTTCACTCGACTTATCAAACCGTAACCTTTATTTTATTTATGATAATTCGATATTTGTAGAATTCGCCATTAAGGTTAAAAAAGTTGGCTAAAATGTGCCTTAAAGTATGACCGTGTTCAACCAACGATCCCACCATTGGATTTTCATAAAAATATACGTATAGAAAGCCAATTTCTGAAGAAATCCAACAGTGTACCCTGATCATCAGTTGGGTCCCTCAATCTATGGATATAACGGGGTCTAATTGCCTAGGCTCATGAACCCGAGTCAATGCCTCTGCTATGATCCTGCTTAATTCCTCTCGGGTGAGCTTAAAGACCTCTTTTTAGGGGTCCTCTTGTGTATTGATAACAAGCCACTCCTCCTCGACCTGCTCTTCAAGTCTTTTCGCCAATAGCTCGGTTTGTTGTTGCTCGTCCTCCGCCACTGCACAGACCACTATTTCTTTGTCTTCCTTTTCTTCTTGGTCCACAAGCGCTTCTGTCCCGCCCGTGGATTCTTCTGGCACATCTGACAATGGAGTTAAAGCTAACCCAAGGGAAGGCAATGTCTGTTGGGACGTAATGAGTGGGTCGGAGGATTTCCGCCAGCTTGGGGGAGGGTCAGATCCGAAGGGCCTCTTTGGCCACGCAACCTTCATGTCTTTCCTGAGGTTCTTCTTAGAGTTTATCACTAGGCATGACTGTGATTCTGGTGAAACTTGAGAGAAAAATGCTAGTCCCTTATAGTCGGTAAAAGACTGACTATTCTCACATACGATGCCAGCTTGTTCGTCACTTTTTGTCACGAACCAAATTGAACGCCTATGCCTCAACCGACCTTCGTCTTTGAGCTTTGCTAACCTGCAATACGCCGGGAGGGGGTCCTGACGGAAAAACCTTCGACGCTCAAGTCAGAACTCGCTAATTAACTTTATATGAGAATTATATAATAAAAGGCGTAGAATGCGATGATAGTATGAAGAACTTGTCTTGGTGCCCAATAGAGTCATTGTCAGGGAAGTAACCCAACCAGATCCTACTTTTTAATTTACCACGTCTCATTCTAGGCAAGAGTCCTTGGGTAATTGATTTTTTCTTTCCCCCTTTACTATTCAGCCTATAGATCCTTAGGTCATAACTCTGACCTTCTGACCTATATGTTGTGGCCTATCCAAGGTCACAACATAGTCCTTGAGCAATTGTTTTATGAAAAGGAGAGAGAGATGAAAATCATTGATGGGGAAGAGATATTTAAAAAGGAAAGTGAAAGGAATTTGGGACTCTGACCGTGTGTGTGAAGAGAAATTTAGAAGGTGGGGTTGAAAGGTTTTCGGATCAAAATATCTCCCTAATGTAATTTAAGCATTTTACTATATTTAAAAAATATTTTAACATGGTAAGACAGTATATTTAATGATAATTGTAATTAAAAATTGATGCAAAAAAGTAACAATATTGTGTAGTCATGTAGAAATGTACCTAAAAATTAGCGTAACATTTTTGTCTAATAGTAAAAAATATATGGTGAAGGGGGTAATTTTTCCTTCTTGTTATACATAATGTAATTCAACCCATTATTATTGAGATTATGTTAATACAAAGAAAACGCCAATGGACCACATGCCTAGACGATAAGACATGCAAATCCATTAGTGCGCATCCAGTGCGATTTGTCGATCTGAATTATGATGTGAAAGAGAACTACAAAAGCGGTCGTCAGTCATGTCTCATCATCAAAAGCGCCATCACCACGTATCTTTTTGCATGCAACTCTGCCAGACACGTGTCTATCAAATAGGCCATTAATTGACATATTGTAGTCATTAACTTCCCCTTTTTAGTTTGTTTAAATACATTCAATTGTCCAGGAACCACTAGGGGTGGGCTGAAAAATCGAATTTTTCCGTATCAAACCGGACCGAAATGGTCCCGTTCTGAAAAATAAGGTTCCAAAATGTTTTCTTTATTTTTATCCCGTTCTCGGTACCAAAACGTTTTAAACAATGTTGGTATCTGTTTTGAATATTTTTGTCCCGAACCATCCCATTTTATTTTTTTTTGGTACAAAATATTATATATATATATATATATATATATATAGAAGTAGGCTCAAATGAGAATGGTTCATAATGTAAGAAATGAGAATAAATCTACACCCTAGATTAGGTTAAATTGACAGTCAAGATTAATTCAAACGCTATTGACCGCGTAGATATTAACGGTGGCATACGCGTAAATAGTCAACATATTTGTGGTCAGTAATATACCTCAAAGGACATTAATGTATTTTTTCAAGTTTTAGGAGAGGGCTTATCGCGTGGTGTCTAATTCCAGAGCCATTAACTGCTGCGCAATTCTCAAGGTGATTGCTCTGTGGACGAGATCTTCGGTGGCGAGTTGTGTTCTCCTCTAAATTCAAAATTGGTGAGCCATTTTTCTTCTAAAATTTATATTCGAGATATATATTACATGTTCTCTGTTATGTTTATGAGATTTTGGTTGAAAAAATCGTTGGTTTTCATATTGCACAGGGTCGATTGTTTCGCCGATTACGAATGGGTGATTCCCCTCAATCGACGAAATCGGGTAATATTATCTCCGACTATTTAGCATTTACATAGTTTTGTAGTAATACATCGTGTGTTTCATACTTTTAATATAAGAAAAAAAAAAAATGGGTTAGTCAGATACTGGTATTTAGGGGAAACTTTTAGAAAATATGTGGTGTTTTATGCTTTCTGTTTCGTAATTATAATAGTAAGTCAGATTTCTTAGTTTGTACATAATGTTTGATAATGTGTTAGCGTCCCGACTTCGTATGAGCTTGGCATTATTACAGCAAAGCGGCACATCGACGTATGTTGAAAACGAGCAACCAGGTAACGACATGCTTGTGTGTAGTGCGGTTTATGTATCTGTGATGTTCACTTTATACACATAGACGTGCTTTTTCTTATGTTACTGAGTTTTCCAATTATAATGGTACTGTTCTTAGTTCTGATTCTAACTTGTTTGTTTTGTGTTATATGTGTTGGATATGTATTCACAAATAACATATATTCACGTGCTTCATGTGGGGCCTCAGCTTATTCACATCTGATATTCACACAGACATATATAGTCAAGCTATTGTCAGATAATAAATTTATGTGTTCATGTGTTTTTTCATATATACCTGATAACTAATTTTATGTTATGTAGATGCACTTTGTAAGATGCATCTGGACGAACTTAAACGTGGTGCTGCCCGTGTGAAGCGTACGAAAGTTGGTTCATGCAAAGTGAGTCAACCTGATAGTGACGATTTCGTCGTTGATGCGCCTAAGCACGGTCTCGAGAGAATTACTAATGCTAAGCGTGGTATATGTAATTAATCGCACTATAGTATATATATAAATTTATTTGAATGTGTTATTTGACTAACTTATCAATTGTTTTTAATTTTCAGTCAAGGGTAGAAATGAACTGTCCGAGAATGACACTATAGACAAATATATAGACAACTATGTTGCGGATGATGCTGGGGTTGATTCCGATGCGGACAGCGACAAGGATGACGTGTTTCTGAGCGTAAACACAAGATCGTCATCATCGATTTTCGTGAAGGCAATTTCTGACATGTCAGATGTGAAGAAGCAGGCTGTACGGGAAATGGGACTGGGGTGTTTATTGGAGTTGGGCATAACATCGACCCCGTCAAAAATGGGGTACTGGTTAGTAGACACCTTCAACCACATGGACCGTAAGCTGCAATTATACGATGGTGAGAAGGTTCACGTCAAGGAAGATGACGTGTATGTTGCATTCGGGCTACCTCGCGGGGAGATTGAGATCAAAAATAAGAAAAAGAGAGTTGCATCGAGTTTGCTGGATGAATGGATTGGATTATTCAATGTTAGAAGGCCATCGAATATTACAGCATCGAAGGTCTTGGACAAGATTAAGGAGTGTGTGGACGCCGACGATTGGTTCAAGCGCCACTTTATTGTCCTTATGGTCTCGTGCTTGTTCGAGAGTTGTCCAAACGGAATGGCAAACTTCCGTTTAGTACATATGCTCGACGATTTATCAAATGTTGCCAACATGAATTGGTGCGCGTACATGATTCGATGCTTGGTGGATAGCAAGAGATCGTGGGAATTGAATCATAAACAGAAATTCACGGGGCCGTTGTTATTCTTGACGGTCAGTTACTCTACTTCCATTTTTTGGCATATTTTTTCGTGATATTTAGTGACGACGATAACTTATTCATTATTATGTTTTGTTTGTCAGCTATTCTATGTTGACAAAGTAGTCTTGTCCGTGAGGTCGGTTGCAAGAGTGTTCCCGACATTTAAATCGTGGAGCAATGAGTCGCTGAGAGACAGAGAACGCAGTGAGATCGCGTCGGGAGCTTTTGGAAGGGGTTTCGTGGATTCTGACATGTGCGTGAATGTCACTAGCACTCATTCGGACAAAGCTCGACTCACATCTACCAACGAGGTCACCGGTGTAACAGACGAACATACACTACAGGTATGTAATATGATACGTATAAGTTGTCATTCTACATAAATATGGCTGTTTTTTTATCTTTTTTTCCTTTTTTTGTTGAATATGTTATCAATTCTTATTATGTTCTGTTTGTTACACTACAAACATGTTGCCCTTGTTCTTTTTATTTTTGTATTTTATTTTATTTTATTTTTTTGCTAATTGTTTCTTCGATTTATTATTGCTATTATATTGTGCATTAGTTAATGTAAATTCGTGCAATTTCATTGACAGAAATGTGCAATTGTTCGTCTATGTGGTTTTGTTCATTATTAAGTTGATCATGCATAAATTTAGAAAATTGTGTTATTTCTCCCAGTCATTTATTAACAGCTCCTTTTTTAACATACATATTTGTGATTAGTGTTGTAGGCGATGAACGTTTTAAGTTATCAAAATATGTTTTTTTATGAAATATTAAAGAGTATATTAGTGTTCGTTATTAGATATCCAATTCTGGTCGGTCTAAATATTTGTATCTTTTATTTCATAGATATTATTATTCTTTGTTTTTTTTTATTTATATACTGTTATTATTTATATGTTTCATCACTTAATTGGATTTATTTTTTATGATTTATTTGTACTGTTCGTTGTTATATATTGTGCATTCTTGAATGTAAAATCGTGCAACCTGAATATTGTAATTGTGATATTGTCAATTTACAGGCTTATGTTCATGATTTTGCATCTAAAACTCACACTCTCGCTGCAACTGGTGTCGAAATTCTAAAGTTGGTCGAAAAGGCACCACAAGTTCTATTGGGGGATGAGAACTTTGTGAAAATGCAGGACGCGGCACAAAAGCTGCTCGGTGTGTATACTGAAGCACCCAAGGGAAATTCGAACCATCCTGGTTCAAGTCAGCCTCGTCATACTGATGCTGCAAAGGAATGTGATGCAACAAATGACAATGAGAAGGGTTATTCATCTCAGATAGCCGACGATGCGTTTTGGAACGATCCTGTTACATTGGCGGCAATAGATGACATTTTGAAGGCAGTTGAACAACGGGAGCGTTTTATGAAAATTCACTGCGAGGGACCTAGTTACAGCTTGGGCTTGGGCCTATCATCCGATGACGAAATTGCCGATGATAACCATGATCACGCGAGTGTGGCAGCAAATGCAGATGTAAATCTTGAATTGGACAGAGTTCAACCCACAATTGAGACGATGCTTGTAGTAGATGCACAAATAGGTACATGACAGTAATTTCTCATTCATATATGTACGTGTAATTTTTTTAGCATGCTCGGTTTTCCATCATGGTGTTGTTTATCCATTTTATAACATATATGTGTATATATACGCACGTGTATGTGTAGGCTATGGCGGTGATGATGTTCGTGTATCTCCGAGGCCGAAGAGGCGCATCAAGGCTACCAGTGCAATGAAATCTCCCTACAAACAGAGAGCCATTGATGTGGTTAAGAAGCTCGATGGGCACGAGAAGATGATAGTCAACTGGATATTGAAGAATGATGTTACCGACGGGTATGATTATTGTTAGTTTGTTATAATCGAGACATATAATTAATGCAATATTATTCTAATTTTTGTTTTCTTTGCATACGCATGATTATGTACACGCACACAGCGACCTTGTTATATTCCAGTCATCCGGCTACTCCGTGAAGAAGGCTGTCGTGGAGTGTTTGCTGCCAAATACCCCAGTTACAAATGAACTATTAGCGTTATGGTCATGCATCCTTAACTATAGTGAGAATTTAAAAAGTCGTGGTGCGGCTACATGTTTTTTTGCATCTACGTCCCTATGCAATGAGGTGTGTGACTTTAGTTTATGCGGTTTTTATAATATGTACGTGTTTACGAATATATGAGTGGTTTCTTAAGTTAATGTCGTTTAAAAATGATCCCGAGTTTTGGTTTACTTATATATTATACAGGGTTCATCTTAAATACCAGGCAAGTGTCTTAGGAGGATCGGTCTTATTTCCTGTTACTTTATTTGTCTTGAAACAAATCAGTAATTTGATCATATTGCATTAACGATATTATGAAAACCATTTAATCTTAACTACGTGACCATGCTTTGTAGTAGTTTCTATAACTGTTATCTTGTGGGTATCTCATGTTATCCTGGGTTGGTAATGCTGATATATTGTGTTATGTTTAAACACACATGCATTTTTTCCTTTTTCCGCTTGATTGGTATTGTGATCTGCATCATTGTGGGTTGCAGCTATTTTTCGATGGCAAAAGGAGGAAGGAAGTGAGCTACAAAAAGTTCGCTCAGTCGCTAGATTCCGCAATCGCACGAATGTCTATTTACCAATTGAAGCAGATATCGATGGTAAATGTACATTATATTGTAATCTTCTCGTTATTTACGTGAACATCTCTATTGGATTACTATTTCGTTTAAATCTTTTTTGCTTTTTCTCAGTTTTTATTTCCCGTGCATTCTGGGATGTTTTCGGGGTTATTGTGTGTTGCGCCGGAATCTCAAAAGTACACGATTTTAGATAGCGCCGGTAATTGCAAAGATGTGTCTGTGAAGAAAGCTCTCATGTCACGTGCCGAGCTATTGGTAATGTTATAATATACATATGCGTGATTTTGTTAACAGTTGTTTGTATTTTTTTTATTTTTTTTTGTTTTTTTTTTTTTATTATTTTGCATGTATCAACCGTGGTTTGAATTGTTACAGCAACAATCGATATCAAAGTATTTAGGCGAGAGAAATTTGTCAAGGAGTTCTAAATCGGTTGGATTAGCCATTCCAGACGTTGTTGACATGGCATGGATCGATGGGGTCGACAAGGCTGATGTTGGTGTGATCACAATGCGCCACATGGAGACTTTTAAGGGTGTTGTCGGTAAGAGCTGGAATCCACAACTAAAGATAGGAGATAAGGTACAAATGAAGCTCATGAGGAAGCGCTATATTTACGTCATCGCTTGTGCCCCAAACAATGCACTGAAGGAGATTAATCTTAGTGAAGCAAAGAGATTCCATCCTGTGTATCTCGCAAATAAGCAACACATTACATCGTGATCGTTTTAATGATGTAGATAGTGAAACTTTTGAGCTGGTACTCGTTCTGATGTTTTTGTGGATCATGGTTGGCTGGTTAATTTCGTGTGAACGACGTGTTTTGAGGTCATGACGCCTGTAGGGATAATGATGCACTGGATTTTTGCTTTTAGCTGTCTTGGACGTCTTCACGTTTTGATGGCATGTTATTGTATGATCAAAATTTAGATACTCAGGTGGTTTATGTCAGTGGTCTTTGGTTATGACTTACATATATAATGTGCACATTAGATATATACATTATGCAATATTGTACACTTTGTTGTGCACAACAAGATTATCGCATATACATTTTTTAGTGTTGCTTGTTAATGTATTCTACAATTGTGTGAGATTTGCTCGAGTGTGCATATCTTATAGATAATGGGTTTAACAAGTTGACGTCGTGTGCAATTGTGACACGTGTACTGTGCAATGTAATTGTATATTTTTTGCTTTTTGTTTTACATTCTACATAGGCTTCTTTTGTTTTTTTTTTCTTTTTTTCGTTTATCGTTTTGTTTGTTTTGCTCGTGTCATATTAGAGTTTTTAATCGAGGAGGCAAATTGTCAGTTTCGATTACATTGAGAGGCAAATTGTAAAAAAAAAAAAAAAAATATCAAAAGCCTATTTATGTTATAACGGTTACAATACTAATCCAGAAATGATGATATTTACACTTGTAAGATATTCCGATAATATTCATTGTAATCATCAGCATATGTAAAGTCTAAGTTTTATTGTAACAATTTTTGTAAATGAAAAGTTTGCAGTGCAACATATTCAGCTATATGGTGCATCTCGTGTGAAATATTGTGCATATAAATATGTCATCCATTCAAAAAATACACAATAAAAATCATAACATCTGTATTAATAATACGACATCTAGTATATTACTTCCAAGACAAAAAGTGTGCCGACGAAGCGTAAATAAAAATTATATGTTTTGATAACAATCATGGAGTTATTTCATCCAGAGATAATGTAAAACAATTCAAGGTGCTATCGCCTCGCGTGCAATTGAATTTTCCAGACCATATCGACATCTGCAAATGTAAAATTTTGCAAATCAGTAATGCTCATCCAATAAGGAAAAACCTGTATGTGCAAATAATTATTTGTTAATGTGATTCTAACGAATAATATTAAATAACTACATTTGTTGTTTTATTATTATTATTATTATTATTATTATTGTTTTTTTTTTAACTAAATATCAACATGCTGTTGCATTTGTCGATAGATATACAGTAATAGTATTAAATACAAACAACTTACAATATCCAATGTAGACGTAAGAATATTATTTAATATATATGTATACATGTAGAACAATACAACTGGTACCTTTTATCTCCAATCACTTCTAGACGCTCGGTTGCTGCTTATTAGGGCAGGTACGTGTATTGTGTCCTGCCCGTTCACCACACGTCTTGCAAAGTCTTCTTTTTTTATTGGACTGTTCAATTGATTTCTCCTTGGCCGACTTGAACCTTTTTCCACTTCCTTTGTTTTTTGATTGTGTTGGAGGACGAATGCTTACCGATTGTGGAGCAGTCATGCCGACAAATGTATCAAACCTCTGTTCTTTGTCAATGTCAGTCGAATCACCGACTTGACCTGCCAATAGTCTGTTCTTGTGTTCCCCAATGATTTTCGAAAACTCAACAAGTCGGTCCGTGTGTGTCTCAACCAACCCCATGCATACATGTATGTCAGACCACAACCTACTAATCATGAACTTCTTTTCATCCCGCTCTGCACATTGTTCAGAAATGCTATCGAGTATACGGAACATAGGGTTCGTGACGGCAAGTTTTGTCCACCTCGACACAACATGTTCACGTGGTATTATCTCCACGTTTATGTCCTTAAACACAACAAAAATGTGCCTACACAACAGTCCATACATCTCAAAGTGTTTACATGAGCAGTTTGATGTATTAAGCACTATATCGTGCATTACCGTAAAAGTTTTCCCATCACCATCTTTTATCACGAATGTCAGGTGGCTGCCATTTTCAGAAAACTGCATAACTCGACACTTGTAACATGCATCACATATTTCATTTTGCACACGATAGAATATTGTTGTGGTGTATACATTTAGGGCAGACTTTTCAATAGACAATGGAGTTTTTAACTCGGCCTGATGAGTTTCATCATCGCACTGTAACTTCATCGATTTGTTCCGTTGTGCATCCATCGCACTATCAAAATGTAACAAGAACTCTACCAAACTATAATGATTATTTGTGAAGCTGCTAAACCAATTATTTTCGCTTTCCGATCTTGACGTGGTCCTCATCAACCCACTCATTCTAATATCTCTAAAATATGCCGGTATCCAGTGCTCTCTCTTAGCAAACAAATCAATAAACCAACTATGTGATTCCAACGAATATTCATTCATTATTCCAGCCCATTTAGATTCAAAATCAGCAGGTTCAATGCTCCGAGACCAAACAATTTCATTTAGCCGCCGTTTGAAATTAACATCATTAATTAAGGAATGGCCGACCTTATCACATAATTTATTCATTATGTGCCACATGCAAAAGCGGTGTTTGCTATTAGTGAATACCTTTGTGAAAGCAATTCCGATAGAGGGATCTTGGTCTGTCACTATGTAGCTGGGCTCCTGGATCATTGCATCTTTGAATTTTTCGAACACCCATACATACGAATTCACGTCTTCCTTTGATATCAAAGCGGCAGCAAATGTCACACACTTGTTGTGATTGTCTATCCCGGTAAAAGGTGCAAAGACCATATTGTACCTACAATATCCAATTATATCAGACATCAATACATTTCGGTCATATATATATATATATATAGTATGATTATAAAATATTTTAGTTCTGCAGAATTGATGTAAATGGACGTGTGGGATTTCATTTACCTGTTTGTGCGATACGTTGCATCAAACGATACAACATCCCCAAAAGAGCCGTAGTTTCTTCTTGATATTGGATCAGCCCAGAAAAGCCTCCGCAAGCAATCATTAGCATCCAGCTCATATTTAAAATAAAAGGCGGAACTATTCTCTTGACGTTTATAAAATTTTTCTATTACCAATTGAGCATCGGCGCCCGAAATATATGCAAGGAGTTCTCTTTTGAAATTTTTGAAGTCCACATGGGTTGCACCAACACTCGAATATCCGCCAATCATCTCTTTATACAGCTTGTACGACTTGGTGGGGCCTATGTTTGCTTTTATACAGTTGAGAACAAAGTTTTGGTGTGCGGCAGTCATCGTTCGGTTAATCTTCAGTTGTGCCCTACACTCATCAGAGGCCATGGTGTGGTTATGTTTCTCCTCAAAAAGATTAACAATATAACCGTCTTTTCCATCAACTCGCAACACGATTCGTGCATTACATCCAACACGGTTGGAGACCCTGCGCCTTCTTACACGGCCCACATCAGGTACCATTTGGCCTGTGTTCGGGTGTTTTTTGAAGCCTTCACGTGAGCACACCAAGTATTTCCAAAGCACCGTCGTATTATCAATTGCTTTCACCAATGTGCTATTTCTGACGTCAAAACCAACCGTAGACGCATATGTCATGTAGAAATCAACTGCCTCATTTAATCCCTTAAACCGCTGTCCAATGTGAGGTCGAATTGCATCATCACAGTGGGGTATCCAATACTTAGTGCCTCCAGGTGTTATTACGAGTTGATGGTGTTTGGACGTTTCGATCGGGGCGGCATCTGTAGTAATTTATGCGAATATATAAGAACAAGCTAAAAAAGAAAAAAAAAATACAGTAAATGCACACCTATGTACATTAACCTGCACAATTACTCATAATACAATGCACATTTAAGTACATTAGCATGCACAAATTATATTGAACATAAGCATATTCATATGAAGATGATATGGCTTGATAATTCGGAATTCATACAGGAAATTTGCATATTACTCAGAATATTATCTATAATTAAATTATGTGCATTTAATGATATAAATTACACAATACCTGGTTGAGTATCGCTCAATTCCATTGGTTGCAACAGAAACGGTTTCGGGTTAATCAATTGGTGCGCCTATCACAAAAAGGAAAAAAAAAACGACTGAATTCTTCGANTATATATATATATATATATATATATATATATATATATATATAATTTTATGACATTGTTAAATATGTTAAGCCTAAAAGTGAAATTAGTAATTAGGCCGTATTATCGTTGAATTTTGTGATATTGTTTTTTAATTAGAGTATTGAATTTTATGATAGATGATATTGGCTTGAAATATTGCGTTTGATTTATTTCAAATCAATTAACCATTTATGATTTATGAGCGAAATGGTTTTGGTAAAAATCATGGTGTAAAGTATAACTTAAATAATTGAATATATGTCAACACTATACTTTATGTAAAATATATTGGCACGATATTCTGCTCCAAATAGCATGTTCTGCAATTAATTTAGCATTATGATTAAAGTATTAAAAATATCTTTTTGCGATTAAAAGATTGACTCATTGTTCATTTATATTTTAAAAAGTTGGTCAAACGCGTGTATATTTTTAATAAAATAAACACTATTTGATACGTGAATTAGAGATATTGTTTCATTGTTGAAATATGCAATCATTTATATATTTATTTTGTTTAGAATTTAAACGTTGTATTTTGTTTGTGCAATTATACCATTGAAAATACTGTTGGGATTTTATAAAATATAATGATAGTCTAATAAATTATTCCCATAGTATTGATTTATACAAAGGACGATCCAACATTTCGTTGAAATATCATATCTAACATATATTATTTAGCTTAGAATATAAATGGTGCCTTTTTTTTATGTGCAATTGTATAATTGATAATACTGTTGGGATTTTTAAAAATCTGAACGATATTAGATTACATTTTCTCATAGTAGTTATTTATACAAAGGGAAGAAAATTGGTAGATGATTTTTTATCTTTTTTAGCACTGGAATGGTATTTTCGAATCTATTAGAGTAAATAACAAATCCAAATATTAATCACAAATTTAGATTAGAAAATTAAATTCGACTTTTTAATACCAAAATCGTATTCCGCAGATTAATGGCGTTTTCGAGTGGATTTAAGAAGAATTTAGAGTTAATTACTAAGAAGACCGAGGTGCGATGGAGATCCTTGGTATTATCTCGATAACTAATCGGCATCTCGGTACTACCACCTCGGTTTCCAAGACAAATAAAGCAGGCTCCCAGATCGCCCCAGCATTGAACAAGTGACCTCGGGATTGTCATCTCGGTTCTAAAAAGGTTCTTTGAGAAGGACGTCGCAGGTTACAAACCTGTGGAACAACTGATGTCAGGAGAAATCCGACCTCGTCTCGACAGAAGTGACGCCTGTCACTCAGCAAGAGGGGCACACATGCTTTCATCATTACCTAAAAAGTATGCGACGTCATAGCCGCCCCTAAACTAGTAGGGTTGTCGGGCTGGATCAGGGGGCCGAATCGGCGGGAAGATCCTTCCACCTTCGTAGGAATAAGAGAGGAATACTCCGACGCAGCGTCGGAGGCCGGCGGCGGAGCTGCAAGTGTGGGAGGGGTTTGGGATTGGGCCCGACAGATGGTTAAGAGGAAAGAGATGTTGATTTTGATTTTTGGGAGATTAATTGGTAAATTAAATGTTAAGGTTAGTCATGATATATTTTGTGTAACTGAAGGATTGTTATACAAATAATATGAATGTAAGGTTTTTAAAATAAATATAATTATTATTTTATAAGTTATTTTAATTTTTAATGACATAAGAGTATTATAGGTTTTTTACAAGTAGAAAGAGGTACGAGGTTAGTACGAGGCAAAGAGAATTTTGATCACCTCGTACCAACCTCGTACCCTGAATCTAATGGTTGATAATGATTTATAAGTCAATCTAATGGTAATATAAAGGGGTACCTGATGTTAGGTAGGTACGAGGGGTACTTGACCATAGACAGTCCCGTAAAAGTTACATTTGACAAAGAAAATACTTTTTCTCGTCAATATCCATCAACACAGTCAATAAAATTTCTTATACTATATCACACTTGACAATTGAGACAAAAAGATATTTTTTTTTTTTTTTTTTTAGTAAAAAAA
>BKCP01008826.1:0-21243 GCA_008636005.1 Striga asiatica | reverse complement strand
TTCAACAGTTTCAAAAAAAAAAATTTTAAAATTATTTCCGGCGAAAAAAAAAAAATTACCTTGTTGGAGAAGAATCCTTTGCCGAGGCCGTAGAAATTTTTCGACATTTTTTTGGATTTTTTTTTATGCTCGAATCGTTCGTTGAAGTTCGGAAGTTTAGAGAGATAGAAAGTTTAGAGAGATGAAATCAAAAAAAGGGTTAAGGGCAAAAGAGTAAATGGGGGGACGGTGACTAGTAAAAGGGGGCGGTGAATAGCGATTGAGTTAATTAACTCATTTATGGTCAACAATGTAAAAAGTTCTCATTTTTTATTTATTTTTTCATCGTTCGCTCTCTGTGTTGTTGGCTGTCTTTTTGTTTCCTTAAAATGGGCTTTCTTCAATCTGAATGCTTCATGTGAAAGTTCGTTCATCCCTTTATTGCCAAGTTACTCTCGGCGTTTTGGGGGTTTTAAATTTGAATTAGGAGTTGGTTTTTGCAAATTTCTTTTTCTTTTTCCCTTACCAATCTTTTCCAATTAGGAGTTGGCCTTTTATTGTCATTTCCTCAGATTCTTCTTCAGAATTTATTTATTCTAAGTTCGACACTTCATGGCTTTGCCGCAGGATTTAATGGTGACACAGTTTCGTGTTGGAATGCCTTATTATTCAGCTAGAGAAGTTCTTTGATGGTATATTGCGAAATGTCTATCCTGCTGACCGCAATCTTAGGGTGGTAAAGGGAAACTTTTTGTTTTTTTTTAATCATCATTGAAGTCATCATATTTCATCAATTTTCGAGTCAAGGAGATTTCTTGAATCTGAGAGCGCATGACGAGGGCAACAATGGATATGTTAAAAGTAAAAACATCGGTTATGCAAATTTGGCTTCATTGTCCCATAAACATTTCGTGAGCAAGGTCTTGGGAATTGTTGAACGGTCAGCTGTCAAAGTGACACTTGTCCACTTGCATTTTTCTTTGTGAACACAGAACGAAATCAGATTTACCACGAGTTTATTAGCACTTTTGTTGTAATATATAGCCACTCGAGAGTTAACAAGCGAACGGTTTCTTTATGCTCTAAAGAATGGGGCATCCTGCTGCAGTTTGGGACCATAAGACTTCACTTGAGTTGACAAAAGATTGGAATGGAATTGAACAAGTCGTGCTTCGAAACCCTCAGGGGGCGTCGGCAAGAGTAAGATCGGTTTATTGTTTGCTATTAATGTGGAATTGTTACGTGTGTAGAAATTCTGATGTTATTTTTAATTTAACTGTCTTTCCGTTTTTTGTAAGATAGTTTCTGTTTCTGGTGTGATTCGATCTGTTTAGTTTGGTACGGAATATTCCTAAAATGTTTGTGTTTTTCGTGAATTCGGGGGAACATTTAGGTAAGTCTCCACGGAGGACAGGTTATCTCGTGGAGAAATGATAGAGGTGAAGCACATCTGTTCACTAGTAGTAAGGTGTGGTTTATGTCCTAATTCCACACAGATCTTTTCTCGACTTTTATTATTTATTATATATATATTTATTGAGGTTTTGCAAGTTATGCGATCCAAGGGGGTAGTGTTGCTTTTAACTTGGAATGTTAAAACATATATTCACTTATTTTTTCTTAAATTAGTTTTTGTTAATAAAATTATTTATGTTGGAATTGTAAAATAATTGCAGGCCATATTTAAGTCTCCAAAATCAATGCACGGAGGAATTTCCGTTTGCTTTCCACAGGTATGTAAAGTGAGGTTGCTTATCAACACAAGGATCCCATGGTTTGAAGTAAAAATTTTTTAGCAACTAATCTATTGATCTTGTTTGTGTAAATACCATAATACAATGCATTTAAAAATCCTTGAGCGCCCTTTTAATATACTTATTTTTTAATTATCATAGTGGATTTTATTTCAAGTCCGACTTGCATGAAGCCATTTGAAAACCATCCTCAAAACCAAATCCTTTGATCTAAAAGGGTAAGTGAATTGTAATTGGTGTTTATTCTGGCTACGTTTTAGTTTGGAAACTGTGGTTCGGTTGATCAGCATGGATTTGCGAGGAACAAAATTTGGACCATCGAGGATGATCCTCCTCCATTGCATGCTAGTGATTCTCTTGGCAAATCTTTTGTTGATTTATTACTCAAACCAGCCGAAGAAGATCTCAAGTGCTGGCCTCATGGGTAATTGCTTGCACATTTTCTGACTATTATTTGAAAGATAATTTACAAATATATTTCAACATTATAGATAACCCCTTGATAACTAAACCTCAAGGCATATTAACAATATCTTCCATATTGTATCCCATAGGTGGGTATTTGTTTTGTAAACACGAACCTGAAGGTTGTCTTTGTAATTTGAATGATAACTGACTTTCTTCTCTGTAAGTAGGCGAATCATATCTGTAGGTTTCCTTTATTTTGCAGTGAAAGATTGTGCTCTATTAACACTAAAGAGGTTTATTGTTCACTGCAGAAGTGGAAAATGATATTTTTCCCAGTAGCAGTACCTTAATTTTTTCCCCCTTGTGCAATTATATTTGTTTCGTTCAGATACACTTTTTACAGTGTAATTATCGATTGAATTTTTTCATTTTTATCCTCCTGGCAGCTTTGAATTTCGCCTCCGAGTCTCTCTAACATCAGTTGGAAACTTGATGTTAGTATCTCGTATCAGGAACATAAATGGGAAACCTTTCAGTTTCTCGTTCGGCTATCACACGCACTTTTCTGTTTCTGACATAAGGTAAATTTCAAATCAAGATTTCCCATTCTTTAAGTAGTTAGTTAGCAATATGGGATTGTTGTTACTGTATGCTATGGAGAATTACTGTGACTAGATATTGATGAGGTGATGATGTGTTTTTTATATCATTCTTTCATTTGGGGGTTTTGGTAGTGGTTGCATGTACTAACTGCAAAAGTCTGGATTTGTTTGAACCACACTTTTTTTTTTCTCTGTTTTTGACATTTTTGTGATAATATTAACAGTGAAGTGAGGATAGAAGGTTTAGAAACTCTGGATTATCTGGACAATCTCTGCCAGAAAGAACGCTTTACCGAGCAAGGTGATGCCATTACATTTGAATCAGAGGTAAATCTTGTCCACTCACGCCTTATTTACTTAGTTTTCAAATTTAGGAGGCAATCAAAATGTGTTGTTGTCATGTTCCCTCTCACAGTTCTGTATTATATTGTGTAATCAACTTTCTGGTGTGTTTTTACCTTATACTGATATTTTTTATTTTATTTTTATCTTGTGGTTTTGCAGGTAGATCGTGTTTATCTAAGCTCACCACAGTGCGTTGCTGTTCTGGATCACGAGAGGAAGCGAACATATGCAATGAGAAAGGAAGGGCTACCAGATATTGGTAATCGATATGCATCTATTTTGACAGAAAAAAAAATATATAAATACATAATGCTTAAGTTTTTTTAATTACTGGAAGTTAGAAATATGATTGTGATCAACTTCTTTGGATATATATATATTATATATATAGTGACTGGTTCTAATGTGATCTATTTTTAAATGAGAACGTAAAGTTTAATCGCAACAATCCATCTATTTAGATCTAATTAATTAAATTGACTATAGAAATGAATTTCATTATTCCACTAACTATGCTTCGTTGAATATGCAAATGTGCTTCATTCAACGTCTAAACAAGCAGTCTATCATGTTTGTAAGTATATTATTGGTGCTCATTTAGCAGGGCTATAATGCAAATTCGAATTTTGTTTCTCTATTTAAAATATTTTTATTGGTCAATTAATCACCAACAATTTTAATGCATATTTAGAAATGCATGAAAGCATAGCTCTGTCTTGAATGGCTAGAATTCGCCTCGCGATCCTATTTTAAGAACTTGGGACCAAACTATAACATGTCCTTCCAACACCAGAAAATCATTACACAAAAATTTAGTTCCAGAATTTCTACTGCCGAACAACTTTGAAGCCAAAAAGAAAAAAAAGAAAAGAAAAACAGAAAAATCCAAAGCCTCAAATTTTCAGACCTCGAGTAAATACAAGCAATAGCAAGTCATAACTAAATCCTCAAACCAGACGAGCCCAGTAAGACACTTATATTTGAGATATCTTCTACTTGGGAACAAATTATACGCCCCTACGAGACTCCAACTGCTTCGTATTCTCCAATAATATCTGTCAAGTGAACCAACATCAGATTGCAAGAAACAATTTGTCATGCTAAAAATTCAATGTGTGAAATGAATTATAACTGTAACCACTGAGAATAAATTCCAACAGCCCTTACTTCTCGTACATAACTCGCCACAGCTTTGCAACCTTCTATAGCAAGTTGCATCACATTCTCGAAAGTATCCATTTGTAGCTTAGCATCCATCTACAGATGTATCATCATTAATTGATTCAAACATAAGCAAAGAGACAGGAAACTTTATTGTTAAAAGATCGACAAGGTTAATACAAATTTTACCCACAAGGTTCAGTCTAATTACAAATAGGCCAAATTAGCTCTCCCTCTTCTGTGAATTGCTCTCTTAAGAGGGATATTTGCCAGGTAAATGAAAAAAAAAACAATTTTTATTATGTTTCTAAACCACTTTAAGGGGAAAGCACCTGAAGGAGGGTGACTTTATCTAGCTTAGGCAAAATGCCAACTGTAACGTCTGGCCCGCCAGCACTATCTTCCACATAGTTCAGATCTGTTTCAGTTGCAAGATCGGTATTATTTACTAGATAATAGAATCATAAAGAATTAATTAAATAATAAATAAAAACTGCATAACAACCTAGAAGTGGAGTCCCGTTTAGGTATCCAGCACCACATGAGGTCACAATATCACGCATTGGAATACCAGCATCAGCAAGCGCCAGAGTTGCTGCATTTATGCATGCAGATCGTGTTCCTGAAAAAAATAGTATAGATTCTGAGAAAGAGAAAAAGAAGAAGAAAACAAAGTTTATTTGGACAAAATAAACACAACTAACTATCTTCCAGGAGTGTGTTGTAACTGCTTAAGGGGGTAATATTTAACTTCTTAGAGACAAATGGCTAATAATTAAGCTAAAATTTAAGGATAGGTCTTGCAATTATTCCCAAGAAAAGAATAATGTTGATGCCACTTATACAACTGAAAGAAGAATCATGAACATGACAAGGATCCAGTCTTACCTCCATCTGCTTGGAGAACTTGGACAAAAATGTCTATCTTCAAAATACACAGAACAAATAAATTATTTTAGAGAAGAAAAATAGAAGAGAAACTATATGAGACAATCTTGGTTAGTAAGACTTCAATAGAACCTGAGAACGAGGCATTAGGTGTGTCAATATGCAGGCCTCCATAGTCTGGCGAATGACCAATGATATTTCAGTGGACCGCCTGCACCATGAAAATTTACTCACACTGAGTTAATTCCATATATACATATATAACGCATATACACATAAATCACAAAACATTATGGCAACAGAAGAACAAATTTCATTTCCAAGTTTTCAAGAAAGACATGAACAGATGAAGCTCATCAGTAGTGAAGAATAGCTATATGCAACTTTCGAAATGGGACTCCGGCATTGAATTACCATGTAGTAACTAATGTCCTGGATACAAATTGAGCATAACAATTGATCTGCGAGTGAAATTACCTATCACCCTTAGGTTTCCTCATGCGATCTCCTGTGCTGAAATTAGCCATGCTGTACTCACAGCGTACCTGAGAATATATATGTCATATCAAGGATAAGCACCCAGAATTATGGTGGGCATGGAAAAAGTTATCACAAAACATGCATCAGATTCTGTGAAAGGTGATTACCAGTGCCTTGTCATTAATTTGTTGACTCCTATTTTGGACCTGAAACATATTGATTGAGAACGTGGTTTCAACTGATAAATTTGCTCATAGAAAATCCATGAATTGTCAAACAAGCAATCATCGGTTATCATCTCTGATGCAAATCTCCATGTTGTAAATACATACCATCAGAACAAATGCATAGAGTGAATCCCCATACCAGGTTACCGGCTGCTCTATGCAGTTCTATTACATAATCGCCACATAGTATTGACAGTATAACATATAAAGAATTAAAGAAAAGTAAGTTCTGTTAACAAGTAAATGGGGTGAAAAGCTCAATGAGAAATTGCTTCCATTGAAATTCTTTTGTTTTAGCACAAAGGGTTATATACTCATCAGACAAATATCAACAGAAGCGTCAATGGCATTAGTATGACAATGAATCCCACAAAAATCAAATGTCATATATTCATCATGTTCAGCCTAGACAAATATCAAGAGAAGCTTCAATGGCGTTAGTATAATAATGAATCCAACAAAAAATCGAATGTAAGAAGCATGCACACATCAGCTCTTTTTTTTAAAGGAAAAAAGATCTTCACAAAAGACCTATGTCTAGACATAGCATTCCAATCTGAAATGTCGCAACATGCGCAAATCGATACAAAGACTAACTTTTAGTTATAATTAACTTTAAACTATATCCAGATATAGCATTCGAATCAGCCATGTTGCAACATGTGCATATCGATATACGACTACTTTTAGTTGCAACTAACTTTAAAGTATATCTAGACATAGCATTCGTATCTTCCAGTCGCAACATGTGCAAATCAATATAAAGGCTCTAATTTCTAATTACAACCAACTTCAAACATTACTCGACACAGGCAACTAGCTGTTAGACTCAAAATAATGAAGTATGACAGGAATTAGAAGTTTGCTGAAATACATTCTTATATATCAGATAATAAAGAATTTCCTGGTTCTTTTCACGAGAGGAAAAAAGGTACCTCTCTGGGACCGTAAACCGCAGCAATGACCTTAGTGTTGCCCATTTCAAAAACTGCAGACCTGCAATTAACAGCATACATTTTTGTTAAAGAGAACTTGGTTGGTCACTCATACAATCAATTCACCAGCGCTTTTTAACATAAACCGGCGAAAAATAAGCAAGATTGAAAAACCCGTCAGCTCTTGAGACTACGCCTATCTCCCCACGAAGCTGCCTCATCTGAAATTCAAACGAAGAAAAAACATAAAATACCGAAAACTAGGGGGGCATTAAAAAAGATAAGTAGCGAGGAACTAAACCTCCATAGGACGGCGACCATCTAGGCGAAGACCTTCGGGGTTGACGTACTCCATATTAGGTTTCGAGGGTACTGTATGACTGTATGAGAGAGAGTAGAGAGATAGGAGCAAGAGAGAGGGCCACCGTACGCCGCCGCAGATGGTGGTTGCTGTTGATTTATGTGGAGGTTGTATTCTTGAGTAGGGGTGTTCATCGGTCGACCGAACCGAAATACAAAAACCGAATTAACCATATTATTATATGTCAAAAACCGAACCGACCGACCGATGTGCTTAAAACCGAAGTATTACCGAACCGAATTATTCGGTCGGTTAACCGAACTTTTACAAAAACAACTTTTTTAGTATTGTTTAAAAAAACAATGGGTACAGATTGAACAAATGGAATAAATCCTCCATTCCAGACTTATAAATCCCAAGATTCTGTACAATACAACTATCTACAAACATAAATCTCACAAAGCATTCTATTCTCTAATCAAAAAATAAATCTCACAAACATAAACACATACAGTCAACATAAACATCACACAATTCACAAATATACATGATCTTCACTACAGGTGTGGAATTAGACAATAAAACAAAAAAGACTTTACCTTGATAATGGAACTTAGATTTTGGGAGAGACGAAAAATTGGGAGAAGACTTTCTCCCTTGATGGTGAACAACCGTGTGCCCGGCCAAAACCTCCAAGCTCAGCCCTCGACTGACGAATCGACGACCGGTAACAAGGAGTCGCAGACGCAGCTACTTGAACCGGAGAAGACGATTTGGTAATTGGGGGATGATTCAGGTTGGGGCGATTTAGGGAGAAGGAGCGGCGCGCCGGCGGCGGAAGATTTGGGGACGACGAAGGAATTGTTGAAGAGAGTAGGGAGAGGAGGAGACCGACGGGGTTCTTTTTCTTTTTTTTTGTGTGTAGTATGTATTCTGCCTGTATGCTTAGGATTAGGGATTGAAGGTATTGAAATATTATATTATAATATAAAATATAATATAATAATATAATAATATATATATATATATTTTATTCAGTTGGTTCGGTTTTTTCGGACATTTTAAGTCTGAAAACCGAAACCGACCGAAATAACTGAATTTCTAAGGGCTAAAAATCGAAAACCGACCGAGACGGATAAAAACTGAACCGAAATTTTTTGTTCGGTCGGTTTTGGTCGGTTCGGTCGGTTTTAGTCAAATTCTGCACACCCCTATTCTTGAGTTGTCTAATTGGGCTATGAGATGATTCAAGTGAATTCCAACTGACAGGAATATATGGGGCTGGACAAGAATAATAATTATTATTGGGCTTTCTAACCATATTTAGAAGGACGGCCCGAACTCTAAAGAAGCTGAAATTTTTATTTTCGTAAGAAGGGTGGCAGTGAACCGGTGGGCAATCACCAAATTAAGTGAAAAGGTGCAACATAAATGACAGGGAGGTAGCCGCTCAAGCTACTACTTCGACAGCTTTGGGTCGACCACGACTTTTGGCATCCGATATATCTACAAGACATTTCACGAAGGTGGAAGATGCAAGAGAGAGTCCAAAGTAGTTTCGTTGTACTTAATTGAAAGCATAATATAAGAGATAACACGAATATGTACTACTTTAAAACGGGTAATGGTTGCAGAACCTTGACTTGATACATATGGTCTAACCACCTGACCACAATGGACATTGAGTTGAGCCAAATACAAGTCCCAACTGGGATATGGATCTCGAATTGAAACTACAGTTGGAATTGTAGACACATGTTTTTATTTTTTATTTAATTACCCTGATGCAAACCATAAACGTCATTTAACTGAATTTGTTTCCACTTAATTTCTACCTTTTGGTTTTGGTGATTCTGACTTATATGAAAATTTTGATCAAATGACTTTAAATTCATGTGCAAGTCAGGTTCCATGTATTACTCTCACCTATAATATTCAAAACTCAGTGGTTGCATAATATTTTTTTATACAAACATTTGAAATTTTAGTACAAAGAGATTTTATTTATTGCGGTATTTGGTCTGATCATTTGTAAGACTATTTATATGAAAAATACTTGTCATTGAGTTGATGTTAGTTATCTTTTACAAATATATATTAATTGTTTATACTTCATTTAATGTCGCTTATATTGCTCAAAGTATTGCTCCTTTAATTACGCATGTGTTGAATGATTACAAAATTGATCAAATTTTTTTCATTAGTTTTGGTAATGCTAGTTCTAAGATTGCTTATTGGTTTGAACTTATACATCTTTGTCGTTCTCTTTGTGGTGTTAACTTTTTTTACATATCGATGCATTTGTCATATCCTTTGTATTTGTGTTGAAATGGGTTTCAAGTTCTTAAAGAGTCTGTTGTGCCAATTAGGGTGGCTTTTATGTATTTGCACCTTAATCCTAAAGAGATGAAAATATGAGAAAAACTTATGAGTATTCAACTAGCTTCGTAACATGTTATAAAAAAAAAACCTATGAGTATCACATTCTTTTAGTTGATTTTTTCCAACGTACGTGTATGAGCAACGTCATTCTTCAATCTTCATGAAGATGATTGGGCTGGACCTCAAACTATTATGAACATTTTGGAACAGTCTAAAAATGTTACCGATGTTCTTTGGTGTCTACAATACTACTGCTCAAATTGTCCTTATTATATTTGAGTTCTATGTGTGGGTTTAGATATTTTATCTGAGTGATCTGAAGATAATCGTGTAAATTTAAATGATATGTTGTAAGCATTTCTATAAAAATATGTATCTTCTTTTACCAAGAAAAAATTCATCAAGTAAATGACGGATAATTACGAAGTAATCAACCTTCTAAACAAAGTTTATACACACTTTTATTGCACTCCCGTAGAGAAGTTAGCTAGAAAGTTTGCAATTTTTCTATATTTTTTTATTATATATGTAATATGTTAGTAACAATATAACCATATTTATAGTAAATATAGTATAATTTTATAAATGATATAACAATAATATTAATATTGACATAAATAAAAAATAATATTAATATGAATTTACATTTATTTTTATGATAATATAGTGATAATATGGATGATAATATAATTATATTCAAGTTCCATTCATTTAGCACATCAAATAAAATAACTTGTTCATTCATTTTTTAAACCATTTAACTTTTTACTCATTCAATTCCTATTTTATATTATACGATGAGTCACATTTAATTACTCAAATATGATATTGTGCTTGATTTTTATGAATTTTTTGTTCTTGATTTTTGAATAATTCAAGTCTTATAGTATGTTTTTTTGCTCCCACAAAAACGAGGTCAAAACATAACCATATTGACTCCAAAGAAGTAGGATATGTGACTATCTCCCGCACTTGCACACTCATTCTCGGACCCTTTCTTATATAAGGACACTAATCGCAGATCAAAATATTCACAGAGAAATAAATCATTCTCTTAATATCGGATTTAATTGTTGTTTCAGTTACTTGGAAGCACGACCTTTTCTCTTCGTCAACCCGTTTTTACGCTAAACCTCACTCAAAATTTTTACTCAATCATTATTAATTACTATTAGTATTATTTTTTCCAGAATTTCTATACTCGCCGATCATTCCTCGTCTTCTTGATCTAATGTAATCATTTGATTTTCATATCATTTGGTCGTCAAAATGAGCGACTCAAATTCACAACCCATCAAATACTCTGTCCACAAAACCGTCACCACGAAGCACATCTCCCCGCAGTGCGCTGGCCAGATAGTCAGGATATCCATCACCGACGGCGACGCCACGGAGTCCTCCGGCGACGAACGCAGCTACGCCAACTGCCGGCGCGTGCGGAAGCACGTGAACGAGATCAGGGTGGAGGCCGAGAGGCCGCCGCCGCCGACGGCGGCAGCTCCCGCCACCAGGAGAGGTGGCCAGCAGGAGAGAAGCGCCGCCGCCGCGAAGAAGAAGCCGTCTTCATCTCCGGCGGCGGGGGCAGAGGGCAGAGAGAAAAAGTACCGCGGCGTCCGGCGGCGGCCCTGAGGGCGGTACTCGGCGGAGATCCGAGATCCGGCGCTCCGGGCGAGGGTCTGGCTGGGCACCTTCGCGACGGCGGAAGAGGCCGCCGTGGTCTACGACAGGGAAGTGATCCGGATACGTGGGCCGGACGCCACCACCAACATCATCCGGCCGCCGCTGGGGGCGGCGACCAACTCCGGCGAGGAGGAGTCGTTGGAGAATCTGTCCTCCCCGACCTCCGTCCTTAAATCGCGGTACCTGAAAACAGCCAACTCCGGCGAGGAGAAGGATCATAAGGGCAGGGTGGTTGAAGATCCGCCGCCGCCGCAGGAGTTGCTGATGGATGACTGTCTGCCGTTGGATCAGTGCTTCCTCAAGGACTATTTTGATTTTCGGTCGCCGTCGCCGTTGATCTACGATGAGGTGAGGGTGCAGGAGACGGTGTTGGAGGATGTTCTTTTGGACGGCCTGGATTTTGAGTTGGGTCACGAATTCGGGTCGCTGACGTGGGATGTCAGTGAATTTCTCGAAGATCAAATTTTGGTTGGTTGAGATTTTACCAAATAATTAACTCCAAATCCTAATCGCACACGTGTGTGTGTGTGTGTTTCACTATAGGCTTGCGCAATTTTGGTACATGCATGTATTCCTGTATTATTTAACAATTACTAAAATTGAATGCATGTATTCAACAATCAGACAAACATGTACAACATACTTTAAGAAACATAAACCTAATACATAGAATAGATAATTAAACTAATAAATTTTCACTAATAATCTAGCATTCAACATTTTCTATTTTCTGTTTTTTCTATTTTAATATCTTAAGCTTATGTGATACCTTTTTGGCTGTTGGAACCTTGAATATACTTAAGGGATTATAATATCATATACTCCCTCCTATTCATAATAAGTGTCGTTTTGAGAAGTTGCACACTAATTAAGAATAATTTTTTTGCCAATAATAACCCTCATTAATGAAGATAGAGATGGATGTTTTAAAAAAAAGATGAAGAGAATATGAAAAGACGTAGTGTATTTATTAACTAGATGAGGGTAATAATGGAAAAATATGTACAAAAGATCCAAAACGACATTTATTTTGGTTAATAGTTGATAAAGCCAAAATGACATTTAAAAAGAATAGGAGGTAGTATAAAATAAACACACTGTTTTACATGTTTCACGTGCCTAAATAATAAATCGAGATTAGATTTACTAACATTGTAGGCAAGGACAACAGAAAGATTGATTTGCATGTGTTGTTAACATATAATTTGATCTGCAATTAAAGGGATACAACAGAGCAATTACTTTTGATCTAAATTGCCTATTTTAGAATAGTGCCAAATGTTGTTCCCTTATCGGCAATATTTTTTGGGGAAGACTCATTACTCATGCTTGGATGATCTTTTTATCTTCAACATATGATTTTACATATATATATTCGGTACGTATGATTTTATATATATTCGGTGAATTTAAGAAACCCACTGATGTTTTCACGTTGGAATTATAGTATACTTTGATTTTTCTCATTATTTTTTCTTAATCATGAAATTAGTATAGTTAGTATTATCTAACCAATCATCATAAAAATATATACGACTCATGTAAATTACAATTATAGTCGTCAAGCACAAAGTTAACTTTACTAGAAAAAACTTTTTGTTGTTTAATTTACATATTGGATTTGCTAAAGTAATCCATGACTAAAACATGCTTAATATTTACTATTATTATGTTACACACAAACACATACATTACGCTTATAATTCCATAAACATAACGCGCATTTTAATACTTAGCAGATGAGTCCCAGCATAAAAGAAAATAATGATCGAAAATGAAAAGAGGATCTGATGACGTATGAAGTATAAAGTAAACTGCTGGATAAATTAATATTGGTAAAATTTGGTACAGATTTAATGTATGAAAAATAGACAATTCGGTAAACAACAAAAGGAAAATGTGAATAAAGATGATATAAAATCAAATTTAAAAAGTAAGAAAAAATAGTATGCTTAACATTACTATAACAAAAATAAAAGGAAAAAATAAATAAAGGCAGGAAGGAATGAAGAAAATACACATCTTTAATCTTTTTGACTCACGGACAATTAATTTAAAAATTATATATGAATGCATTAAAGCATCATAGCTTTGAAAATGATTGAACAGCTCTAAGTTGATTAAAAGTTCAGTTAAGTGATTCCTAGAGAAAGAAATGCTATGGAGCCAATGGTTGGCTCCATAGCATTTCTCGACTAGAGAATTGAAAGCCAATTCTATTTGGAAAAAAGTGCAGTTAAGTATAAATAACAAATATTAAATCTTTTTTTAATAAAAAAAAAAGAAGAAAGAAGATGATTAAGGAAAGAAAGAATGAAAGAAAGAAAGGAAAGAATCAGGATGAAAATGCAGCAAGTAGGCCCATACTTGCCCATCATCATAGCCATAGAGCCTTTGTAACTAATTATGATTAAAATCTCCTAAGTGAATGAGAATTCAGAATTACATTATGTGCACCTAAACAGAGCTCTGACCTTTTCTTTTCTGTTGATACTTTTCTTTCTAAAGATAATTATTAATTGCATGCATGTTATCCACGTGAAAAATTAAAATTATAATGTAAACTGGGCCAACATGCTCTTTCTTTCAAATGAAGTAGCATGATGAATCTTGATTGGGCCAACCGTAAGTTCATGAGTTTGAGCCCATTGCAACTGATATGAAACAACTTCCTATAAAATTATCAAATTGTAATGAATTTTCAGAAATCTCTTGCACATTTTCAAAAATTTCCCTAGCTTTTTTGTTTTATCTTTCCCCAATTACCTTGTAGCTAGAGTATGATAATGTTGTCGATGTCTCTAACTGGGGGCACTATTAACCACCCATATATGTAAGGCTAAAAATAAATAAATTAAATAAAAGTGAGTACAGTAATGTGATCAACTCAGGAGGCAACATCAAACTTAATGTAAACCATAAAATAAAGAGAGAAAAAGCATATGACTCCAAATGAGAAAAATAAAATAAACTAATAATGGGAATCAAATTCCATGAAAAATAAGTAAATGGCTGGGACTGCAAAACCCAAAAAGACAACAAACCTCAAACAAGGTGCAGTTATAAAACTAAAAAATGATGATTGTGAGGTGCAGAAAAAAAAAAAAAAAAAAAAAAAGATTTCCTTTAACTTCTCATGGAGATAAAGAACAATGTATCATGTATGTCTGCAGAGTCTTGCAAGAAGAACATGGGATCTGCATGTTAGAATCAATGAGAAGATCAATCAAATTAATGGATTTAGTTTCTGCAGCGATTGCTCGAACCATGGCCGATATTGCGTGGTTGTGTTGCAGAGGGAAGTTTGAGGGAGAAGGAGAAGATGATGTCCATTAGAGATTCACTCAAAGATGTTCACAACATTCTTATCTTCTTGCAGGTGCACTTCATTATTATTATCATGTATTTATCTTACAGAATTATTTATATAAAAAAAAATACAATCTTGGCTTAGTTATAATAACAATATTTTCCCTACAACTATAATTGACTCTGAAAATGGGTTTCATGTATGATTAATGAATTGCACAAGCAACACATGCATAGACCTAGAATTTTATATGAAATTGGGAAAAATAAAGAATTGTTTTTTTTTTAAATAATAACAGTCAATCATATCAATGCTATGTATGAAGATTTTTCATTTTTCTTTTTTAATTTTGGGAGTGAGGTTTAAGCTATCCCCTTAAACCGATAAGTTACACTTATACTTTATTTTTTTATTCTAAAATAAAATGCAGGGGCTGAAATCAAGCCAAAACAAGCAAAGGGATGATGCATTATCCCATTTGGAAGAAAGCATAAAGATTGTGATACAAAGAATAAATGAATACCCAAAAAAGGGAAGGAAAATGTGGAGGTTCTTGAAGAGCTGATCACCACTTTTGTTAATTTCCAAAGTAAAATTGATGAGAAAGCCAAACACAAGAATGTGTTGGGTATTGAGAGCCAGAGGTCCAATTTTGTTGTTGGTGTCGCCAGATTTGGGGTAGAGTTTGTTGTGGCATTTGCAAGTAGGAAAATGCTCCTTCCCCCAACACTTCCCACCGCATGAAATACTCCATGATGTGTCTTCTGACGTGGCAGTCTAATTTCCTTACTTTTATTAAAAAATTTCCTATCTCTCTCTCCTCTTTCTTTCGTTCTTCTATCTTCCCCAATTTTTTTCTGTCCAATTTTTGTTCGCCGCCTCCGTTTGTAGTCTCGTTCTTCCTCGAATTTTTTTCTCGATTTTTTTGGTCTGCTAAATTTCCTTCTTCTCCGTTCATAATCTCCGTTTTCCCCAATTTTTTTTGTCGAATTAATCTGTCGAATCCAATTCCTTATTTTTTGCCAAATTGACCAATTCTTCACCAGAAGCTCGAGCAGGGGCCGGAGGAAGAATTGTGATAGGATGCCGAGAAAGTGGGTGGTGGATACCTTGATGCGCGTGTGGAGACCAGCGGCTCTCAGGGAGGCGAGCACGCGACTCATGGCCCGAACCACCACTGAGGAGACGTTGCCGGGCCACTCGGTGGCCTCGGGCCGACCGTGGGTGATGCGGGTGGCTTGGTACTAGGGAAGAATGGAGTTTTTGAGCCAGGTGTCGACGTTCAATTGGAACTGGGAGAAAACGAGGAGGTCGGGGTTGGGAATGCCGATGGTGAGCTCGATGCCTGTGTTGGCTCGATGCCTGTGTTGGAAAAGGCCTTGAGGACTTGGATGTTGGAGTCGTATATTCGTACGAATCTGATGTTGTGCTGCTGGATGAGCTGCACAGCTTTGTCTGGAGTCGGGAGGTCGTCTGAAGAAGATAATTTACAGGACAAGATCCGACCATTGTGGGGGCATTACTTCGAGAACACTTGAGGCCTGATTTTCGTCGCTGACAGTAATGATCGGGATCGTGTTATTGAGGCGAGGGATGAACTGCATAGGATGTTGAATGAGGATGAACTTAGGGATGTAGTGCTTCTTGTTTTTGCAAACAAACAAGATCTTCCAAATGCAAGAGCACCTTTGCAACCTCTGGTGAGGCCTCTACGAGGAGCTTGACTGGCTCTCAAACAACATTGCTGACAAGGCATAAGAAAACATGTGTTGGGAGAATTTAAATGGTCATCTCTACTTGAGGAGATTGGATTTGCGTTTCAGCACTTGTAATGAGACTCAATTGTGTTTTACTTTTCTATGATTGTGTTATTTCTAAGCATGTTCAGAATCTGCTAAAAGAGAACAAAATGTGACTTTCAGTTTTAGATTGAAGTGATCATTAGCCATANCAAGCACAGGACATAACAAAGTTCTTAACCTTAAATGTTCAAACAAAATCAAGGATATGACATTTTATGGATCTTCTAGTTTCAAGAGTTAAAATGATAATCACCCAACATAAGAAAGATTCAAAAAGCAAATTCTGAACCTCCCAACATCAACCAAAATCATTCACTAGCTTGATAATCCAAAAAGGTGAAAAACATCAAGTATCAAAATTCTCAAAAGATAAACATGTTCTTTAATAGCAAAGCAAAATATAAAAAATAATATTCTCAAGTCAGGTGGAAACAAAATGAAGCCAAAACTTGTTTTCACTCTTAGAAAAAAACATAAACTACACTAATAGATCATGTAGTGGGGTACTGATCTTTATTTAAATCAAAACATCGATTTTCCTGCAAAAGTAACAAAAAAAGAAAAAATGAGATAAAATTAAGAAACCAAGTAAATAATAAAATTGGGTTATAAAAATATTGTTATAACGTGTGATTATATTAAATAATAGTTACCTGTGTCAAATCTTCTGTCTGTAATGTATTATTCCCCATAGCATAACTTCTACCCCATAGTGGATTAAAAAGACCCTATAAAACATTAAGATATTATACTTACAAAATTATTAATTTGAACTTTGCTTTTAGTAATGTAAGCCGTAAAAATGATAATAGAACACACATTTTCTTGAAGTTGAATCGAACTACTCTCGGGATAAATGGGTGAAGCAAGCGGCCTTGGCATGTAATACCCTCCAAAAGCTGAAATTGGATTAGCCTGTTCGATATACATGAATAAGTGAATATATCATGCTTCAAATTGTTGTTAAATTGAAAATAAAAACCAGTTATCCATGCAAGTTAAGTCTAATGAATTGTGTAAGACCTCTTAAAAATCATCAACGCCCATGAAAACAAGTTAATGGAAGTTTACCTTTTCTTGTGGTTGAATTGAACTATTTCTGGGGTAAATACATGAATCTGGTGGCCTTGGCATGTAATATTCTCCATAAGTTGGAACTTGATTAACCTATCAATTATACACAAAAACAAAGACATAACACACTTCAATTTTTTAATAATTTAAAAAAAAAATATATAGATTTGAAAGTAAACATGCTATACCACATTATTACTGAATGTAGCATTAAAAGGATTTGGACCAAATATGCTATTGGCTTCCAATGTTTTTGTAGATGCCTATCAAAAAAAAAAAAAAGAAAAAACATAAAAATGTCAATTTATATGCATTACTAAAATAAAATTATAATAATAATTTTCACTTATACCTTTGTGGATTTTAACCTATTTGGTTCGGTCTCTTTAAGCTTCTTGTTTTGATTCTTTTTTTTCAGCTTTTGAACCACAACTTCCAATCTCGAAATTTTCCTTTTTGTTGCAGGACGCCCTTTCCCTCGAGTGACCATAGGACTCAATACTTTATTTGTCCTATTTATCACTTTTTGTTGCTCAGCAAAATCTTGTGGCTGTGAAAAAGATGTTTGAACAATTTTCTTTTCGTCATTGGTGATCTTTAACTTTAATTCTCGTATGCCTTTCATCACCAACTCAAATTTTTCTTCATCGTCCGCAGCAATAACGGCAACCTCATGGAGTGCCTTGCACATTTTTTCACATCGTTGTATTTGCTGACTCAAAGGATTGTATCCTATTCTCACTAAAGTATATCTTCGTTTTAGATCCTTTCTCCATCGTGGCAAAATAAAGCGAGGATGAACTTCATTTATTTTCCTTGCAATTAGCACCGATACGGTATGTCTACAAAGAATTCCTCTGAACTCGAACAAGCGGCAAACACAATTAACTCCATGAGTAGATTCATCAAAATGGACAGTAAAAGTAACAACTTTTCTAATGTCGCCAACTTTCACATCTTCTTCAACTCTATACTCATATACGGAATTTTCAGTCTTAACTAAAGAAGGTTGACAATAAAATTTGTCCCTCAACTCATCTTGAAATTCTCTAAATTTCACATTTGTATAAGCACTTTGAAATTGCTTTTCAATATCATAATTGCTCAAGCAATCAAATCGAGAATTCCAAGATTCATAATCTGCTACAGTCTCTTTCTCGACCTTTCTTTCAAGGCTTGTTCATACAAAGCAACAAATTGCTTCAAAGTGGTTTTATGATTAACAAACCCTTTAAAAAAAGCATTCATACCTTCACTTCGTTGTGTGGTCGACATACCCGCCCAGAATGAACTTTTCACATATGCAGGAACCCAACGTTTTCTATCAGCATATAATCTCTGCAGCCATTCATTATCATGAAGATTATAGCCAGCAATCATTACTGACCACCCATTGTCAAACTCATCTTCAGTAAGGGCATCATAAACAACTGCTTGCATGAAATTCTTGATGTCCTCATAGTTGGAATGTCCACTCAATTTTTCTGGAATTTTTTTCATTATATGCCATAAACACAATCTATGTCGAGTACTATCACCAAAAACAATTTCAATAGCATTTTTCATAGAGTTGCATTGATCAGTGATAATACCCTTAGGACGACATCCAGACATGCACTTTAGCCACGACTCGAATAACCACACAAATGATTTTGTGTCTTCATTAGTCAACAATCCACAACCGAACAATACAGATTGTCCATGATGATTCACGCCGACGAATGGAGCAAAAGGCATTTTATACTTATTAGTTAAGTAAGTCGTGTCAAACGTGATCACATCTCCAAAAGCTTCATAAGCAGCCCTACTTCGCCCGTCTGCCCAGAACAAATTTCTAATACGAGATTCCTCGTCAATGTCCATGACAGAGAAAAAAATTTTATCACCTTCTTGCATTTGAGCAAAATACTTGCAAACTGCTTCAGCATCTCCAACACCGAGCTTGCTTCTTCTTGCTTTCTCGATATGGTTGCGACAATCTTTCTCATTGAAGGTAACATTCTCATATCCGTTAGCTTCAACAACAAAAGAATGATAATTCTTACTTACACCAATCCCAGCTTCATCATTTATCTCGAGCCGTCTTTTCACACGATCATCTATCTTTCTGTTGCATCGAAAATGACGTGCTTTTCCGGGGCTTAACAAATGGTCATGATCAAGATGAACTGTTGTCACTCGAATATTTCCATCATCACACAATGTCAATCTTATCTTGGCTTTACAAGCCGTTTTTGTGGAAAGTTTGGAGGCAAATGAGTTCTTCCCCATAGATTTTTTCTTCTGATCATTTTTAACACATGCAAAAGTAAAGTATCTAACAACACCATCATCTCCTCGTTTTGAGCTTCTTTTCATCACACCAAACCCCTTCTGGATCCCATAATTAGAGTAATATGAATATGCTTCTTCTTGAGATTTAAAAACCATCCCCAATGTTGGTTCTTCAATAATCTCATTTTCATTCATTCTCTGTAAAAATAAAAAATCATAGAATGTTAAAATATGAATGAATACTATATTAAAAAAAAAAATATTTAAGTATTTTCAATATACAATTAAATACGTAAATATTAATTTAAAAAAGTTCAAATTAGTAGACATCCTGACAAATAATATATATTTCGAAACAGTAACATTTTCAACTAATATTTAAAAAAAGTTGGAAAAAAACTAATATGATAAGATAAAGTGATATGTATGTCAACAACAATAGCCAGTGTATATAGAATTTTTATATATTGCAAATTCTAAAGTTGTAACTAAAATAATATAATAAAAAAAAGCTGGTAAAAAAATAGTAATAAAATGATCGAACCTGGATAGCACAGTAAGAAAAAGCTATGAATTGTGGCTGGAAGGTAGAAATCTGTATGCACTGGAAAGTGGTTTACGGCGGCAGTAGGTGAGAAACCCTTTGAGTAAGAATTGTTTTTTAATTAACACAATTTTAATAAAATTCAGCCTTTTTTCCTTGTCCCAAAAATAAGAAAAAAATTGATGACTTGGACTGACACATAAGGGAGTAAAATTTATGCGGGGTAAAGAGACGGGGGCTGCAGCGGTATTCTTGCAAGTATGTATGCAACTGTTAAACTGCGCAATGGCAGGCACAAGAATAGCAATAGGTTGGAAAAAGATGTGGCTGCACCATTCTTGCTTTCAAATATCCATCTCGATGTGTTAAGTGCTTGTTTTATTTTATTTATATTTCTTTTTTGTATATATAATTTTTAATATACTACTTTCTTTATTATGTGACATGGAATAAATAAACGTATACTCCGCCCAGCCATAGTCATGATCTATCCAACAGTATTTTTTAATTTTTCATACGATTCTCCTGAATGTGAAATTATTGGTTAAGTTTTTAAAATAATTGTGGAGGATGATCGATCACCTCTTGTTGATTTTCATACCATTCTCCACCACTCAATTCTATCGTGTTATTGTGCTAGTTATATCAATAAAATTTTTTCAATTGATTTTACCTGTCCGACCGACTTGTGTTGGTTGATTCGCTAGAGATGTTTTATTCAAACGAACTGGACTGGTCGATAAATCGACTTTCAATCCATCCAGTTGGACTTTTCACGTACTAATTAATAATATAAAATTATTTGTTCATATTGCTCATCACAGGTGTGACTAATGTGAGTGCGAATATCAATAGCATAAATATTTGTTTACGGAGTGGGCCGGCCCGCCCCGCCCTGCCGAAAGAGTGGGCCGGGCTGGGATTTAAGAGGCCCGCTGGGGAGCGGGCCTAAACGGGTTAGCCCACGCGGGCCACGGGCTTTGGCGGGGCGGGCCGCGGGCTGGCCCGCCTGTTGGGATCTGTGAGGATCTCGTTATGTACAAATCACGAATTCAATAGCAAACGTAAACCTACGCGCAGCGGATCTAAAGGTTTGA
>BKCP01008815.1:35998-62653 GCA_008636005.1 Striga asiatica | reverse complement strand
CCTAATCTCCTCTTCGGGGCTATCTGGAGTGACCTTTTTACGCCTACTATTTCGGTATTCCTTTGGCGCCTTCTCTTGCGCCGGATACGTCGATACTGTGCTACACGCGAGGGGGATCTCCTTCCCCTCTCGGTGTGTGTGTTGTTCTGAGACCGGACGCCATGAGACTGAGACCTTTACCCACCTTTTTCTAGAGAGTGAGATTGTGAGGAGAGTGTGGGAGCATTTTGCCACTTGGACTCATATATCCCTACCCATCACATACAGTTTTTTTGAGCTCCTGAGTTTTTTCTCACAGAGGACACACCTTAGACACGTGGGCTTCCTCATTCCTTGTCTGATCCTTTGGTTCACCTGGACAGAAAGGAATAGTGCGAAGCATAGGGATATTACTTTTATGTTTTCTCACATTGTTTTGCAGGTTGAGAGACACATTTCACTCCTCATCTCATTGGGCAGGCTCACGGCTCGAGAATGGACAGGCTGCACGCCACCGCACCGCTACATGGTGGCCCCACCACCGCCTGTTCGGACTCCTCGGGCCAGAGCTGTTGTTTGGCTTCGACCTGACTCTCCATGGGTCAAGCTGAACACTGATGGCTCATTTGATCACCACACTGGAGTTGCCGGAGGAGGAGGCCTGATTCGAGACCATAGCGGCGCCCTCATCACTGCTTTCCATGCGTCCATTCAGGCCTCCTCGAGCTACGACGCAGAGATTCAGGCACTACAGATTGGCCTACAAATTGCTGCCCACCTCTCTAGTCATATATGGATTGAGCTGGATGCTGCGGCTATCGCCACCCTCCTGACTTCGGGCCATCAGGGCTCGTGGCAGATTCAGCACCCACTTATGCGCATTAGAGATACACTTCGGTCAGTCCACCACAGGATTACGCACATTTTCCGTGAGGGGAACAGACCTGCAGACTACCTTGCCAGCCTTGGTGCCACCATACCCGATATACATACGTTCCAGACTGACACTGCCCCACTCCGCCTTCGCATGCTTGTTCGGATGGATCAACTTGGATATCCATCTTTCCGTTTTCAGTAGATTAGGCTTTCTTTGTTGTCATTTCATTAGATTCTCATTTTCTTTTTCGGGCACCTGTTAGCCCATAGACAGACTTTGTATTTGTTTCACTATTGAGACCTTGTAGACTGTTGATATTTTTTACCCCCGTTTTGGGGTCTTGATCTATGCACAGGTTGGGGATCTAGCCCAATCCCCCGCCCTCTCGGGGCGTTGTTTGTTTTAGAAAAAAAAAAAAAAAAAAAAAAAAAAAAAACATAGCAACTACTAACCTAGCAACTACAGAGAACTAACCTAGCAACTAGAGAGAACTAACCTAGCAACTGCAGAGAACTAACCTAGTTGGAAGATTAGTTGTCAACGGTCAACGCCGAAAGTCAACACCGGAAGTCAACAGTCAACGCCGGAGTCAACGGTCAAAGCCAGAGTCAACAGGTCAAAATAATATTTAAATAATTAAAATAATAAAAAGAAAAGAATAAATCTTGGCCACACATGATATGTACCAAATCTTTTGGCTAAAAATGAGTATTACGTCCTCACTTTAAATAAGTGGATGCATTGGAACCATTCCCTACATATATATATATTTCCCTTCCCGTCACCGCTCGTTTCATCAACACCTCCATCACCTTCATCATCTTCCTCACCGACGAGCTCCCCACGCTTCCAGACTAAACTACCTTGCGATTTTCTTTTTCTTGACCTCACCTCGCCCCACTCATCCCTCGTCACTGCATTTTCCGGCGAGTTGCAGGCGCCAGCAAGCCGCAACCCACAGCACCTTCACCGGCGAGCTCCCACAAGCCAACGTCCTCAGGCTCCACGACCAGCAAGCTCTCCTTCTCCGAAAAGCGCGACCAACCGGCGTGAACCAGCGAGCTACGTCGCCATTTCCAGCGAACCCTTTTCTCCTCCAAGAACCAGACGACCGGCGAGCACCCCCTACGGCAACCCTCCGCCGTGAGCTCACCTTCGAGATTTCTATTTGCGAATTCCAGCGAGTGCTCCTCCATCACGCGAGGAGGCCCCCTTACCGGCAACTTTCTTTTCTTTCCCGGCGAGCTCTCCACTAGCGGCCATGCCGACAAACTTCGCAGCTCCCCTCCGGCGATCCCTATTCGCACGGTGCCTCCTCAAGCTCTTTTTCCGGTGAGTTCCCCCCGTTCCCGTGTTTCCGGCGGAACTCCAACCCGTTGTTCGACCCGTTTTTCTTCCGATAGCTTGTAGATTTTCGAAAGCGGGTAACTTATTCGAATCCTCTCGTTATTCAGGTCGTGTTCGTATATTACATGATAGCTAAATATATCATGCATATTACCGATTATTTATTTGAAGTCGGACTTTGGTTAGAATTGTTATCGGCTCGTATATGTCGTTTCATTTATTGGGTTATTTTCGTAACTTCGTGAAACCGAGTATCATGTTGTTGCTGTGTTGAACCTCAATGTTCTCGTTTATTTGCTGTTGAGAAAGTATATTGACCGTTGACAAGCTAGAACATTCGTTATATAAGTCATTGATATTTCATGTGAAATCACGTTATTCGCTGATCTGTTGTGCCGCGTTTTAAGCCATCTGAGGCTAGTTATTTGAAAATGTAGTCTGCATATGAAATGTATTACGTTCGGTTTGCTAAACCTGGGCTTTGGAATTTCTCGATTCCGAATTATATCGAATAAGTTGTGATTTTTACAAAATTATTGCTCGTTCAGTTTTTCCTGTTACCTGGCAGCATGTATGTGTTTTATATATGACCTGTTTATCGTGTCGTAGTGTGATCGTATAAGTTTATACTCTTCATAAAAATTATAGGTCTGTTTCTTGACTTTCAAATGAGATAAATTTCATGTCGATACGTGCTCTGTAGCTCAAGTTGTGCTCGTATGAAATTAGACATGCATGAGTTAGGACTTATTACTTTGGCAGACATCTGATATGGAATGTGAACTGATTTTACCCGATGAAAATAATCTTAAATGCTTTTGTGTTCTAAATGTTGTGTGTTTAAACTCATTGAACATGTGTTTATTTTCCAAAGTTACCTCTATCAAAGTTGTAGAAAATTGAGTTCCCTATCATGTGGTTTTTGAATTTCATTGAAAGCATACCTGTGGCTCCAGTTAGAGAACAATTACTGAGGGCTGGTCAAGTGCATCTTCTCAGTTTTGGACTGTGACTAAATTCTTAATGTTTGGTGTTTTATCACCTATTAAATGACCTTATTTGGTTTCGGTGTCTCCATAAGAAGTGTATATTCATGTCTTAAGATTCTAATGCAACTTGATTCATGTTCATATGAGTTGTGTGCTGTAAGTTGTGTCGGTTTTAAAAACGCTGCCCGGGTCAAGTTTTCAAAACTTATGTGATATTTTCGGAAATGTGATTCCCTTGTTTTAATACGTGCTTAAATGCTTACGTGAACTTAGTTGGACTAAGTACATTTCCGAATAGTCCTTGATAAGGCTATTTTAATAAATGTAGGTGTTTGACGAGTCGACCTCGCCGCCTACCCTTATTTTTGCGTTTATCTCGATTGCTACCAAGTGGGTTCATTTATGTTGAATCTACATTTATCGCACTTGTTATTTCGTATAAATGTTTGTCGCAATAGCTTTTGTATGTGGGAGAACCCTAATCTAAGTTTCCCGACGGTAGTGCCTTTGACGAATGCATAATCAGTGGAAGTCACATGCCCGTTGCATCTGGGAGATGGACGCCCGAATCCGTGTAGAGCGGAGGGAATTATCTGAATGCCCGAATTCGTGTAGAGCGGAGGCGTATTTTAACTTCACTGTCTCCTGGATAATATCCTATGCCCATTGCATCTGGGGTGGGAGTGCTTCCAGTTACATCCTTGCCGATGTCTGATCGGAAGGTTTGTTGTATGTACATAGGAGGTTTGCGGTAGGGCCTAATAAGGATTTCAGATCTGGATTCTATGCATACATTATTTATAGTTATGAATCTTTATGCGAAATAGACTGTGCGGTAATGGTGAGTATGATGGTTGTACTTATCCCCATTTACTTTTTTGTCCTCTTGTTCCTCTTCCTATCTTTTTAGGTTGAGCATGGTTGGCGGCGGCAGCGAGAGACGATCGAGTGGTGGTCGTTGGAACTATTTGTCTTTGTTTCCGCTATTTATTATCTGGATGAAACATTTGTTTACTTTGAACAATTATGCTTCCGCTTTACTTATTTTGATTATGTTGGATGAACTGTTTTGGACCATGTCGAACCATTTGATATGTCTCGTGATTTGCCTTAGATTGGTTTGAATTTTTATAACTGTTAGTTTTATTCATGTGTAGGTCCTTCTTATCTGTTTAAAATGTTTATTTGTTTTAGTAGTTTAAGTAGTACCCGTTGAATATTAAAGCTTTAAATTGAGATTTTGCGAAAAAATAAACTCTGATTTTATAAATAAATTTGGTAAATCCTTTAAAATAAAACGGGGCGTTACAGTATGGTATCAGAGCTAGTTTGCATCTCTGTAGACTATCTCTAATGTCGGTGTGTTTAATGACCCTTCGACCACTCGCTTTCATCTCGCCGCGCCAGCTCGAGGTATGAGTTTTGTTGTTTTATTTATTATGGGGCATAGGACTATCCACCTTCGTTATAATTTGAATTCTAGTGTTTGGTGATGACCCTAGAAATTTTCTCTCTATAAGTCTCGAGTTAGCACCTTTTGCGAGCTATCTCGTCGATAGATGAGATTTGCGTTTATGCACCATAATTTTCTGGTGACCAACGTCAGGATCCCTCGTCGAGATTAGACAACCGAGAGGTCCCGAATGTGCGGGATCCTTCGAATGTCTGGGGCAGTTGACAAGTGGACCAGAAGAGCATGCTGGAATCCAATCATTGGAGTGTGAGGATTGGAACTTAGTGCTTCGGATGTGTTGTCATTCGAAGCCAAGAGTTTTGATGACCGATTAAGCACTGGTAACGTGATTCTCGAGGATGGCAAAATCTCGAGGAAAGCGATGACTACTTCTTATTGCGTGGACTATGAACGTTGACCGCGAAGGTTAGCAGTTTGACGGAATAACTCCATAAACTCAAGTGGATCAAGCGTACTCTATACGCAGAGTCCTAACTCGACTATTCTGTTATCGTTCGCTATGTCGACTACTGGCATTGAGGCCAGAAGAAGATCATGCCGTTTCATTTCAGGTGTGAATGAAAGAGATTGGTGACCTACGCCAGAGAGGATCAACGGTGGATGAATGTGACTGAATCCTCACGTGGATGAACTCTTCTGCTCGACATTTGGTCAATACAGAAGTAGAACCCCGTGGGTATGCTCTGACATAGGACGAGGATGAACTGATCAAAGAGTGGACAACTGACCGGGAAATCGAGATCGTGTGTTGTCTATTAATCTTTCCGTTTTCCGTGTTTTATCTTTCAAAATGTTGTGCAATTCTTGTATTTGATACTTGGAACTAACTTTGTTTAGAGACTTTGTGTACGAAAAAGGATAAGCACATTTGTTTTCTGCTAAACCTTATTTGTCGCAAGGTTTGTGATTTTTAATTGAGTATAAGAGCATAGTACTTAGTATATTTGTTTATATATTTATGTAGGTTGAAGATATAGCTACCCAAGAGCAACACTTACATTTTTCAAAAGTTTTCAAAAGAAGAAAGGTGGGGACCCAGACTGGGTATTACATTGAGTATAATATTCATGTTCGAGGTATGTATACATTTTAATTTTATACGCTTGGGATGAGGAGGCATTCAGTTGTCTCAAAGTATATCCTAAGTTCTGATGGAGGCCGCTTGAGTTGCCTTGAGAAATATCCATCAGATTGTGCACAAGTATCTGATCAGATATCGGCTAGATTTAGTTTAAGTTACTGGAACAGATTTCCAGTCCAGATATATACCAAAGATCATGATATTGTATTATTATTGCTGTTTACTTTAGTATGGGTGTTTTTCGGGGTACAAGAGGATCAATACTCACCCCCATTGTGTTTTTCAGATAACAGGGTCGGGACGGAGGTGTAAGCTGAGCAGTGGTGGTGGTGGTCGTGCATTTATTTCAAGTGGATATTTATTAAGTATTTGATCTGTCTGTATAATAAACCACGTTTTTAAATATTTCCGCTATGCACATTAAGTATTGAACTTGCATTTCAGATTTCAAGTTTTTACCATTTCGAGAAGTATGAATATGGTACAGTTAAATGCAAGTTTAAAGGAAATCTGCTTTCTTTACGTCTAAAGAAGTATTAGAAAAAAGTTTAAAGATAAATAGATTTTCAAGAAGATGAGTTTGAGTAGCATCCCGAGTTAGTCGCAAAAGATTTCGAAAGATTTATAAGTATTTTCGAAGTAAAAGTTGCGAAAAATTTACTCTAATGAGCGGGGTGTTACAGATGGTATCAGAGCTAGAGTTTTAAACGCTCTGTATACTCAAAGTTTAAGTTCTGAAAGAGAAAGTTTTCAGAGAAGCCAAAGTTTTTACAGAGAATTTCAAGAAAACCCGACCACACCACGCTCACACCTCACCGACTACTAGGTAAGTGTTGTTACAAGTTTTTATAAAAGTTTTTAAATATATTCAAATTTACTAAGTCTATGCTCAATAAGAATTCAGATATCCGAACTCTAGAAATCAGTCTATATGTTCAAGTATTAAAGTTTGAAATCTAGTTTATCAAGTTAACTAGATCAAGAAAGAGACTCGAACATTCTAAGTTAAGCTATCAGATTAAGATTTGAGTTAAGATCTGACTATAAAGGTTGATTATGTATTTGAGCCAAGTATTAGAAGTAACGGTATTTCAGTATATAATAGCCAAAAAGTACGGGTAAATCATGGGGGTTTGAAATAAGAACCAAAACCCGGATAAGATCCTGTAGGCTTGAAACTGAACCGTAGAAATAAAGTTTCAGAAAATAGTCAATCTTTATAAGACAGAAGTTTTGGTATCTTATCAGTTAGATATCATAAGCTAAAAATTGGCAAAGTTCGAGATTAAGTTATAAGTTATTTTGTATTAGTACTTGTTAGTAACAGTACAACTATACAAAGTACTTTTCAGAAATCAATGAGTATAAGTTTAAGGTATCGACATATAATAGTCACTTAGCCGGGAAAATTATGGAAACATGAAATAAGGGTTATTAGTTCGTATTTACCTGAAGACTTGAAAATCGAACCTTAAAAGTTATCAGTTAATAAGTATTACATTCCAGATACCAAGATAATTATTTAAACTTCTCGGAAGAATTTTTGAAGTTAAGCAAGAGTAATCTGGACATGTGAAAGTTAAAGATAGTCTGTTTAATAAGTAAAGACTAATATGTGTTTTTATCTCTTTGGAGAAAGTATTTGTCCCCAAAGATAAATGATGAGTTAAAAGCCATAAGTAAGAAATGGCGAGAAGAAGCTAGAAAGATATTAACCGGAACTCTAGCACAAGCTAGGTGTTTTCGGAAAATTAACAATTTCCTTAAAGTTTAGTATACTATTTATTAATGGTTATACTGTTCAAGTCATATAGTTAGTGGTTTTAAAATGCGCGAGGCAAAGTTTCAAAACCACAACTGAGTAAAGTTTAAGAAGCATAGAATCTTGACTAAATCAAGAAGTTATCTCAGTCAAGAAACAAGTAGTATTGTGTAAATCAAGTATATAAAAGAAGAGTATATTTTGCACAATCAATCTACTTGATAGATGGAAATTCTAATATCATTGAAAGTCAGAAGCAAGACAAAGATTCGAGCACACTGTTGAGAATTTCCTTATTTCTAAAAAGCTAGTATAGAAATATCAGAAAAAGGAGATACAGATAAGCATAAAGGAATTCTCAACTAGTACAGAGCTATATTGCATAAAGGGAGGGTGCGTCTCTAGAGCACAAGACTCCATAACTCTGCCACCCATCATGGCTGTAGTTTCACAAAGATAGATCTAAAGGATCAAATCCTCGCTTGCGTTTGAATCCTGAAGTTTCCACAGAATCTTGAACTGTTGAGATGCTGTTTTGAAGTTTCTTGATAAGTTCATAGGAAGTGTCAGCAGACTTGAATATTTCTCGTTGGAAAGGAGATATAAAAGTTTGATACACTCCTTCATCTAGAAATCCAAGGAAGTGGTGGAAAAAGTTATTGAAATTTAACAGACCAATAGGTTTGGTATGAAATTTCATTTCTGCCCAAGTAGGTAGTCATTAAAGTTGCATATCCACCAGGAAGAACGATGAAAGCATCACAACCAGATATCATAGACATCAAACATTCATGAATTGAAAGAGTTATCATCAAAGTAGCAGAATCTTTGACAACCTTTGATGAAGTGAGATAAAAAGGAAGGATACTTCTCACCTGGATATCAAAGCATTTAACAGCCATTAAGAGGTTGTTAAAGAAATAGATACTAGTTCCTCCATAAAGTATGTTGATTTTATGTTTTCCCAACTCTTTCACCAGTTGGCTTACAACATAGATGTTGTGAGGAACGTTTACAAATTTAGAACCACCAAGAATACACACAGTTTTGATTGGTTGAAGAAGTTTGATACCTTGAGAAGACTCGGCAGTAGCCATTTATTTTGAGAGATACTTGTCTAAGAAGATAGATTTTCCTTTTAAAGAAGAAAAGTCCCGACAAGAAAGCAGTTGAGTTTTAAATGACTCTTATCTGTCAGAAGCAATAAGATCTATATACAGTACATCGGTACTATCAAGAACAGTGTTGACAAACATTATCAGTGAAAATAATATTTTTCAAACTATAGAGTTTTTCTTCATGTTTGAGTAGAAGCCATAAAGTCGTCAGTTCTCGATGCACATATCCACTAGAATGTGTATCAAGAATCTGCTGAATAGTTTGATCCAGAGATTCCTTACTCAAGCCATTCTTGATGAAAGTTATTTTATCTTCTCGATTAATTGAGACAAAGCCCAAAGAAGTACAGCGAGTGTCACAGTTCCAGCGAGCACATTTATAGCAGCTGTCTATTCTTTTTGCTCTACGTTTCCTGGCAAAAGTGCTTTTATCCATACCTGATAGATACTTGTATGCGTTGGGATATTCGCAGACAGACGGACTTTTGCTTCAATCAGCCATCTTATATCATTTGTGATATTATTGAGAATAAGTACTCTCAACCTTTCTACACGAGCTCGATAAATTCTCTTTATGATATTAAGAGGAAGAAAAGAATAGAATTTTCGGATTTTTAGCAGTGCTAAATCCATTGGTGAAATCGGACCATTGCTGAAGAAGATGGAAGGATTTCCAAGTATGTTTATAAAAGAAAGATGAGTATGCGATAAGTTTTCAGGTATGATTATATTATACTGAATGTCAGAAGATGCACAACCAGTATGCATTTAATGCAGTTGAAATCAGATGTGAGATGTCGGCAATAAGTGAGATGTTGCGACATTATTATGACAGTTGAATCATTAAAGGTAAATAAAGTTTACCTTAATGGTTGGACTTGTGGTATGACCAGAGAATGGTCAAGTTATTCCACATCAGGACAGAAGTTCAACGAAATTCTCGACTATAGTTAAGTCGGAGAAGTTGAAGTAAATATCAATAGTAATATTGACTAAACAGGTTTCTCGGAAGAGAAGCAAGTATAGAATGGAGATGTGACTTGTTAATGATTACAAGTGACATCGACATTAAGGTACAAGGCATATAGATGTTCCGCAATCGAAGGGCCTCGGGTAGTGGATAAATCGTATGCAATGTATTGCATAGGCAGTCAGATAAGTATTTTATATCAATTCTTCTCTAAAGTTGTCCAGTGTGCATAAAGTTTTAAGTAACAATGTTACTTAAGTATGTGTGCGATTCAGAGTATGTGCTTTTGCACAATGAGTTTCAGTAAGATTTAACCTATGAGGACCAGCCGATCGAAGTTTTGGACCAAAAAGTTCATTGGCTGAGGAATTGAGATATTTCCTTGCAAGTATAAAATGGAATCGCCACATAGAGTTAAATGCCTCTGGGAAGTGAGAAATTGATATTAACACTCGTTTTCCAGATTTCGAGTTCTGAGATATATATATATATATAAACATAGTTGTATATATCTCAGTTTTAGTATTTTCGAGGACGGAAATAGTTTTAAGGGGGGTAGATTGTAATATCCCATTCAGTAATTAATAAAAGTAATTATTCTAAGTTGAACTAATTACTTTTATTAATAATGCTCGTTCCTAGTTCCGAGCCAGTTATTAAGTTATTCAGTTAAAAGTTGACTTTAAGTCGAAAGTATTCTCGGTTAAATTTTATTCAGTAATCGAGCCAGTTCAGTAATTAATTAATTCCGGTCTATTTATTTTTATAAATGGATGTATAAGACGGGATTAATTAATATAAGATAACGAATAATCAAAATTTAGTATATTTTGATTAATGGTTTGAGATAAGTAGTGAACTGAACTCAAGTATGTTCGGTCATGAGTTGAACTTAATTAAGAAATAGCCGAGCCTTAGTACTAAATACTTAGAATTTTTCTAAGTGTTCAAGTCATCAAGATAAGATCATAATATTGAGCTTTAGCATAAGTTGATACAAGTTAAGTCTTGAAGTGCGGTTAAGTATCCATAAACATTTAAGTGATAAATGTTTAAAGAGTGAGAAAATTTATTTAGACATTATAGTCTATTTAAATTATTTTAAGAGAAACCGAAATTTTTAGAATTTTCGGTTTTACGGTAATAGTTCGGTTTAAGTCCGAATGTGGTTCCGTAAATGTAGAATATTTCAAGATAATTATATTAGATCCTAAGAAGCAATATGTTTATTAAATTGAAGAAAAACTATGAGTAAAGGATTTAAATTTTAGAATTTTCAGTTTTACGGTAAACGTTCGTTTTAAGTCCGAATTGAGTTCCGTAAATTGTATTATTCTCGGTTTATTGGTATGATCTAAGACCATATATGAGCATTACTTTTCAGTAAAAGAGTTTTAAAAATCAGCCATTTTGAAAGAAAATGCATAAGTAATAAAAAAAAATGATTTTTATTATTTTTTTTATTTTGTTCCAAAGATTTTTATATGATGAATGGTGACATTTTTTCATTCATATATGGAATCAATTACATCATATTAAGCACGAAATTTTGGTCATAAATTGGTGAGAATGAGATGAGAAAATCACAACAAAGTTTTGCTAAGTCTTTAAGTTAGCATTTTTTTTCAACAATTGGTGAGAATTTTATTAAACTTGGAGGAATAAGTTTTATCTACCAAAAATCTTATTCATGGCTGTGAATAGAGGCCATGTTTGATGATTAATTATGTTTGGATAAGAATACAAGTTAATCATAAAATAGTTTATGATTAATTAAGTTTATAAGTTTAAATTGTTTATTTTGTTCATTTCTTCACTCCATTATGATGCCTTGCCAAATTGTGCCTATAAATAGAGGCCTAAAAATCAGAGTTCTCACACCAAAGAAAAGTACCAAAAGATATATATGAGTGTAAGAGAGATAAGTAATAGAAATTGTGAAGAAGTGAAAAATTTAGAAGTGAAGAATCAAGTTATGATTCTAGCAAGAAGGAGGTAATTTACTTATCTTAAAGTTTTATTCTTAAGTTCATGTTTTGATAATGAGTTTACATGTTTATAAGTAAGTATATCATGATTTAGAAGTTAAATTTATAATTGATTCTATGAATACAAAGAGTTAAAGTTGTTCAAGATTAATTATATGATATATGTGCTTGATTTGATGAGATGTTGATAACGATATGAATAAGATGGAAAAGTATGATTTAAATGATGATTCTTATGTAAAATAGGAGTACATGAGAACAAGAATTAAGTGATTTGGCAAAGTATAGCTTGAGTTATGAATTTTTGAAGTTGAACATGCAAGATGAATTTTATGTTCACTATGACTTTAAATTCTAATAACTTGATGTATATGCATGCTAAAATTATGAAACTTTTATGACATGTCTAATTATGAGTTGAGATTATGACTGTTAAATTTCATGATTTGAAGATGAGAAATGAATGAGTTACGATAATTGCAAGGCATATATGTAAAGATAAGTATATATGCAAGAATATTCATGATATGATCAAGTTATTAAAGTGAGATTATTATGATCAATTCTCATATAAGTGATGAGCAATTTGGCAAAGTTTTAGTTTAATCTGTTGAGTATATAATCTCATAAAGATTGTATTAAGTATGACATATTAATATCATGATTAAATGTTGTGATTAAAAGTTGAAGTATGACTTGAGTTTATTTTCACTTTCAAGTTAATTAAGTGAAAATTTAATATAAGCCAATATTTAAAATTTGGGAGATATGATGTATGATGAATTAAGTATTTGATTGAGTAAAATATTAAGATGAGTTTATAAATCATGTTGATGATGTTGGAAAAAGTTAAGATGTTTGATGACTTAATATTTATTTGAGACATATTAGGCTTATTGAATATCTTTAAGATTCGGATAAGTAAGAGTTAAATCTTATTGAGTATACGAGCATAGTACTTAGTATATTTGTTTATATTTTTATGTAGCTTGCAGATATAGCTACCCAAGAGCAACACTTACATTTTTCAAAAGTTTTCAAAAGAAGAAAGGTGGGGACCCAGACTGGGTATTACATCGAGTATAATATTGATATCATGTTCGAGGTATGTATACATTTTAAGTTTATACGCTTGGGATGAGGCGGCATTCAGTTGTCTCAAAGTATATCCTAAGTTCTGATGGAGGCCGCTTGAGTTGCCTTGAGAAATATCCATCAGATTGTGCACAAGTATCCGATCAGATATCGGCCAGATTCAGTTTAAGTTACTGGAACAGATTTCCAGTCCAGATATATAAAGATCATGATATTGTATTATTATTGCTGTTTACTTTAGTATGGGTGTTTTTCGGGGTACAAGAGGATCAATACTCACCCCCATTGTGTTTTTCAGATAACAGGGTCGGGACGGAGGTGTGAGCTGAGCAGTGGTGGTGGTGGTCGTGCACTTATTTCAAGTGGATATTTATTAATTATTTGATCTGTCTGTATAATAAACCACGTTTTTAAGTATTTCCTCTATGCACATTAAGTATTGAACTTGCATTTCAGATTTCAAGTTTTTACCATTTCGAGAAGTATAAATATGGTACAGTTAAATGCGAGTTTAAAGGAAATCTGTTTTCTTCATGTCTAAAGAAGTATTAGACAAAAGTTTAAAGATAAATAGATTTTCAAGAAGATGAGTTTGAGTAGCATCCCGAGTTAGTCGCAAAATATTTCGAAAGTTTTATAAGTATTTTCGAAGTAAAAGTTGCGAAAAAGTTACTCTGATGAGCGGGGTGTTACACATATCGCGTCGTGGTGCTCGGGCGACATCGGTAATCCCGTGACAAAATCCATGGTCAGCTTCTCCTACTTCTACTACGGGATGTTTAATGACTGTAAGAGTCCCGGTGGAACCTTATGCTCGGCTTTTACCTGCTGGCAAACCAAGCACTTCTCTACAAACTCGGCGATGTCTCGCTTCATCTCCTTCCACCAAAACGACCCTTTCAAGTCGTGATACATCTTGGTGCTACCGAGGTGCGTCAAGTATGGAGCACTATGCGCCTCTGTCAAGATCTCCTTCTTCAGGGCCTCGACATTCGTCACAAAGATCCTTCACTTTTACTCCAACACACCATCTGTGCCTCGGTAAAAGCCCTCTATTCCTCCAGCATGAATCTTTGCCCCAATCGAGCGGACGAACTCGTCAAAGACTTGATCCCGTCGTATCCTGTCTCATAGGATGGGCCACATCCTCATCGCTCGAATACCTACCACAAATGGTAACTTGGGAGGTGATTCGACGACCTCTAACTGCATCCGAGCGAACTCTCGAATGAGCTGACGCTGTTGGGTGATCATACAGGTCAACTCGCCCCTTCATTCACGGCTGAGGGCGTCGGCAACTACGTTCGCCTTCCCTGGATGGTAGTTGATGGTGCAGTCATAATCTTTCACCAGCTCCAACCATCGCCTTTGGCGCATGTTGAGCTCCTTCTGAGTGAAGATATACTGCAGGCTTTTATGGTATGTGAAGATCTCGCATCGGCCTTCGTACAAATAGTGCCTCCAAATCTTCAGGGCGTGAACCACTGCTGCCAACTCAAGGTCGTGAGTCGGGTAGTTCATCTCGTGCGGCTTTAGCTGACGGGAAGCATAAGCCTCAACCATGCTGTCTTGCATCAAAACACAACCTAGACCCTGCTTCGAGGCATCACTATAGATAGTGAAACCCTGTGTGGGGTCCAGTATAGTCATTACGGGTGCCGTCGTAAGCCTCGCTTTGAGCTCCTGGAAGCTCGCCTCACAACGGTTGCTCCACTTAAACCTCACCGACTTCCTCGTCAAACGTGACAAGGGCAGGGCAATTTTCGTAAACCCCTCGATGAATCGTTTATAATAGCCTGCCAAACCGAGAAAACTCTGAACCTCGGTGGCATTTCTCGGTGTTGACCAGTTCCGAACTGCTTCAATCTTCCCTGAGTCTACCTCAATCCCTCTGGACGTGACAATGTGGCCTAGAAAAGCCACTCGATCTAGCCAAAATTCGCACTTTGAGAACTTGGCGTACAACTTCTCATGCCGAAGAGTCTCCAAAACGGTCCTCAAGTGCTCCTCATGCTGCTACGGGCTACTAGAATAGAACAAAATGTCATCAATGAACATGATAACAAATCAGTAGAATGGGTGGAAGACACGGTTCATGAGATCCATGAATACCGCAGGCGCATTGCTCAAGCCAAACGGCATCACTACGAACTCATGGTGACCTTATCTCGTTCTGAAAGCTATTTTGGCCACATCGGCCTCCTTGATATTTAGCTAATGGTAACCAAGAGCGAAGATCTATCTTGGAAAATACGCTGGCTCCCCTCAGCTGATTGAATAAGTCCTCTATCCTGGGGAGTGGATACTTGTTCTTCACCGTCAACTGGTTCAATCCCGGTAGTCGATGCACATTCTCATGGACCCATCCTTCTTCTTGACGAAGAGGACAGGCGCTCCCCAAGGTGAAACACTCTATCGGATGAAACCGAGACTCAACAGCTCCTGGATCTGAGACTTCAACTCCTGAAGCTCCTTCGGCGCCATGCGATACAGCGCTTTCGACATTGGTCCTGCTTCAGGGACTAAGTCGATTGTGAACTCCACCTGACGGTTAGGTGGTCCTCCCCGGAGCTGTTCGGGAAAAACATCCACAAAATCACGAACAATGGGTATATATCTGGGTGTCAGCTTCTCCGAAGTTTCCCCAATGATGTTGACGAGGAATCCCTGACAATCCTCTCTCTGCAAGTACTTCGTCGCTTTTGCCATGGAAATAACGCGTGGTAGAGTCTGGGACTTCGTCCCGAAGAACGTGATGCGGTCTCTCTCAGATAAGTGCAGCGTCTCCTCCCGGTCGCGACAATGGATGTCTACGCGGTATCTCGTCAAGCAATCCATGCCAAGAATCAAGTCGAAGTCATTTATATCGATCACAAATGTGTCTACAACTAGAGTTTTGCCTCCGATGTCGATGCTAAGGTTCTTGGCCAGGGAATTCGTAACTATCTTCCTTCCCGATGCAAGGCTGATCTTGAGAGGGTCGACAGTACTCACTCCCTGGCCCCCTAAGGCTGACAAATACTTGGTCGATACGAACAAATGCGTCGCCCCGGTATCGAATAAAGCGAAGACTGGAGTATTGAATAAAGATAGCATGCCAGACATGGTACCTGGCTGCTCTGCGGCCTGATCCTGGTCAAGTGCGTACATGTGAGCTGGTGCTCCACGCTGCTGCTGCTGGCCTGGGGGTCTCTGGGCTGGCTGTCTCTGGCCCTGCTGAGGCTGTGGGCGGTTTGGGCAGTTCATGATCAGGTGTCCTGGACGGCAGCAATGGTAGCATATGTTCTGCCCGCCTAGGCACTCCCCACGGTGCTGACGGATGCAGGCGTCACAAGCCGGTAGATCCTGTCGGGCTAGTCGGGCCTGAGTTGGGACCCTCTAGTCGCGGTTCTTCTTGTTCTTGCGATCGTCCCACTTCTTTTTGTTTTTGTTCTGCGCTGGCTGGGGTGGTGCAGGATGTGCAGACTGAATGATGGTCGGCTGTCTGACTGGTGGTTGGGTAAGCTCGGTAGATGCATTAAGCTGGATGCATGCCTCGATCTACTGAGCCCTCTCAACAATGTCAGCATAATCGAGGTAGCCATGAGTGGCGACCAAAAGTCGGATGTCGTTCTTCAGTCCATCACGGAACTGGACTGCCTTCTTCTCCTCAGTGTCCACAAGGTGTGGAGAAAACACACTCTTACGAGCGAACTCCCGCTCGTACTCCTCAACAGATCGTTCCCCGTGACGTAGGACGTAGAACTCTCGAGCCATCCTCTGACGGAAATAGCGAGGATAAAACTTGTCATCCAGAAGTGTCTTAAGCTGTGTACATGTCAGAGCCTCTCACTCGTCCTCAGTACGAAAACGCCAATAATCATCCCACCAGTCCCCGGCTGCGCCGTCAATCTGCATCTCGGCGCAAGTGATCTTATGCTCCTCGGACATACCCATCACACGGAATATCCGCTCCATCTTGCGAATCCACTCTCCCACGGCTAGTGGGCCATCCTCAGCGGTGAAATGGGGCGGGGAAAAGGTGCGAAAACGACTGACTACGGCTGCCTGATCGGGCTCAGCTTGGGCCTAAGGATCTCCGCGCGGTGGCATTCTGGTAAACGCTTGAATTGATTAGTATAGCTAATTAAGAATTAGCCATACTATACATGGAAAAATAAATAATATCCAAAAACACCTAGCTTGGCTAGAGTTCCGGTATACTTAAACTTTTTATGTTCTGGCTCATACTGGAGTTCTAACTTAGTCTAGAGTCCTTGCACTTAGCTGTTCTAGAGTTCTCACTCTAGAGTTATCGGTCTCATAGGATGATAGTTATACTTGAACTTGCAAAACTTAAACTGAGTCAGGTGACTTACCTCAGAGTCGGTGCTGGATGAGCGTGGCGTGGTCATGCTTTTCTAAACTTTGAAAGTATACAGAAACGCACTCCGCGCTCTGATACCAAGTCTGTCACACCCCGCCTTACTAGCTTTGAAAAATTAGAGTAAAATTTTCACTTTTATTTTCGAAAGGTAGTGCGAGTTGGTTTTCGAAAATACTAACTTATTGCGGGATGTCACAGGTAAGAACTTGCTTAACTTACTCACAGACATAAATAAAACGTGCAACCAATCGATCCACTGCGAAGAATAGAATCACACATGCAATGTCTGAATGTCTCGCACAGTCTAAGTCTGGCTAGCGGAAGCATATCCGAAATACAGAAATACATGCATACATATCCGAATAATACATGTGTTAGTGTTATATACTGAAAGCTTGGCTTTGCATGTTATTACACATTTACCCTTTATGAATGAGAATCATGTTAGATTAAACAAGTTCTACGTTCTGTTGTTCTGCACTTAGATAGGGTGGGTCGTCATCGGGCGAACCGAAGATCACTCTATCAGTCACTTGCGAACAAGAATAGTTGTTCACAACCTAGATGGACATGAACACCCCATCCGAACGGTTGTAGTGTCAACTGTACAGTTTGTCTTGACTGATTAGTTGCACTAGTACATTTATGTATTGAACAGGATCCCAGAGAGGAGAAGTTCATTTTATACTGATCGTCGTAAATGAACTAGGCCTCGGTTAATTACTGCGTTCTCTTAACCCGTAAGATATTAAACAGGCAGATATATATAATATATATTACTTTGATTCACATGGGTGAGGTTCAGTTCGCTGGATTAATATTCCTACTGTTTTGGGTAATATTATTATATATAGGATGTGCTGTTAGGATATTTACGGTCACCATGTGCGTTAGTTTGATGATGTCCCCGGAGTGAGTTCATGAAGGATTGTTATGCTAAACCCTGCAGGTGGATTAAATTCCGGCATAATAAGAATGTGATGAACGAGCGCTAGCTTCGGTGAAATAATAATAAATTAATTAATTCTTGATTGTCAGTAATCGAATTAATTAATGGACATTATATCTTAAACGTGGGGAGGTAAATCGAGTAATTATTATTGGAGTCTCAAATGTAATTTGGGCTAGGGAAAGGGAGTGCAATAATATAATGTTGGTGGCCCATTAATATTATTTAATTAATTAGAGGAGTGGGTTTGGCCCACAGTTAGTCTAATTAATTAAGGAGCCCTTTTCCTAATCTCCTTAGGGTCCCTACTGTAGCTCTATATATACATCATTAAGCTCATGAGAAGAGAATAGAATTCATTCTCACGTGAAACACGCCTCTCTCTCTAGATCTCATTCGAGCTTTATCTTCTTCTTGTTGCTCCACTGGTACAAGTTGAAGAAGGGTGTATTGAGTAATACAGTAGAAGATCTGTAGGTAAACCGAGACGAAATTGATTTTGACCTACAGAACTAACCGGAAGTCCGATTGAGACGTACAGTATACCCAGACGACCGTCTCGACGAGAGCTTTCCATCGCCGCCGACGTCGCCGGAATCCGACGCCGCACGCGCCCTCACGCGCCGCCGGAAGGTGTCTGGCAGCAAAATTTCGTTTTGATCTGTTTGCATCCGTTTGATCCAGTTTTGATCTGATCTTGTTCGTGCAACCCAAGACGCGTGTTGCGGTCAATCAATTGCGGTCAACCGTTCGTGGTCAACCAGATCTACATAAATTTTAAGCCGTAAGTTCTCTACGTCAAACCTTTAGATCCGCTGCGCATAGGTTTACGTTTGCTATTGAATTCGTGATTTGTACATAACGAGATCCTCACAGATCCCAACAAGTGGTATCAGAGCACTTGGTTAATTCGTTTTGTACAAAGTTCGAATTTTTACGGCTTTATTTGACAAGATGTGTTCAAACGCAGCCATATATTGGATTATATTTGCATAACTCGGTTTTGCAGGAAAATAGTTAATCCACTATTATGGCCGATTATGTGTTTGATGAATGTTGTTGAATGTGATGTATGGTTTTAAATTTGTTTTTAAAGCCTCGGGCATGTCGAGGAATTTATGGATGAATGTTTGTAATAATTATTCGCCCGGGGGTTGACCGGATAGATTTAATTATTTGTTTAGAAAACATGTACATCCATTCGTTGGATCTAGGATCGAATTATGTAATTTTGTAAATTATATTTTTCGTGTTGTGATCGTGTGTTGATAACCGGGAGATCACAAGAGATCAACGAGCCTCGAAGAATTAAAAATAAAAAAAAAAAAAAAAAAAAATCGGCGTTTTTCCGGCGAACTGGTGGCGGCGGCCGGCGAACCGGCGGTGGCTGGTGGCGGCGGCAGGTGGCGGCTGGTAGCTGGTGTTTTTGCCTTGTTGTCCAAGCAGTACAAGATCAACCAGGATTCTACTGCTTAAAGGAGTTCCAGTTGAACAGGGAAAAGAACTGTCACAGTTTCCTTGTTTAAGGAGACTCAATATTTAATGGCCATAATAGTGGATTTATTTATTTATTTAATTAAATTTATTATGCCATTAAATTATTATTTATGCATGTTAATTAATTATGTTCTTGCATGGGATTAATTTAGTATTGCAAGATTAATTATGCATGTTAATTAATTATGTGATGCATAGGATTAATTTAGAATTGTGTCAATAAATTATGCATGTAATTAATTATGTTCTGGCATGGATTAATTTAGAATTGCATAAATTATTGAACATGTTAATTAATTATTGCATTGACATAGATTAATTTAGAATTGCATGAATTAATATGCATGTTAATTAATTATTGCATTAACATAGATTAATTTGGAATTGTATAAATAGTTAAAAATCCTCATTAAATTATACTAAGTTTGAGAAGGGATTTTAAATTAAAGTTAATTGTAAAATTCCTAAGGCCTCCATTTCTAATTTGTCGGTAAATCAATTAATTGCGGCAATGGGCTCCCCCACGGGTGACATTGCTAAAATTGGTTGTAGGAAATTACCAGGACAAATTTCTAAAATTAGACGGTTAGAGGGAATCTTAAGAGAACGCACGGGCCTCCCCACGGGGGACGTGTAATCAATTTTGACAACCTCAGAATCGAGAAATGGGATTCACTTAGAATGCGACTTATCTATAAACTCCCCACGGGGTCCCTGGATTTATTGCATGGCCAAATGGAGACCGACTATTAATTTCGTTAGTCATGAATGTGGTTTTGACTTATGGAAATTAATGGGCCCTTGAAAAGTCCTTCTCTTACAAAATGCGAGTTTGTAGGGCGACCCACGTAGCATACATTCTCACGAGGTGTAATAGATGTCGGTGAATTTAAGTTAATATTGTTTTGAGGATCTCAATATTGACAGTTAAATTCAAAAGTGTTTAATCTGTAAAATTTATTTGCATGATTCTCAGGATATTCATCATGTCGTTCAATCCGTTGTCTGTCATTCTAAAAGAAAATCAGCTTACTGGTCCTAATTACATTGATTGGAAGAGGAACTTAGACATAGTGTTGACTGCTGAGGGTTATAAGTTTGCTATCACTGATGCTTGCCCGGCGGTGCCGGCGGCTGATGCTCCTGAGCAGGAGAAAGAGGAGTATGCTCGGTGGAAGAAGGCTGATGAGATGGCGAAGTGTTACATTCTGGCTTCTATGTCGAATGTTCTTCAACATCAGCATCAGTCTAAGGACACTGCAGCAGATATACTTCTCAATCTCAGGGATCTGTTCGGACATCAGTCTAGGGCTGCTAGGCAAGAGGCTTTGAGTGCTCTGATGAGTACGCGCATGGCCGAGGGCACACCCGTAAGGGAGCACGCTCTCAGGGTTATGGCGCAGCTCAATGAGCTTGAGGTTATGGGAGGTTATATTGACGGGGAAACCCAGGTTGATATTATGCTCCAATCTCTGCCGAAGAGCTTTGATCAGTTCCGGTTGAACTACAACATGCACAAGATGCATATGGCTCTTCCAGAACTGCTTGCAGAGCTTCAGTCGGCGGAGGCCTTATTCACTCAAGCACCTCAGGTGCTAGTCGCCGAGCAGGCTGGACCTTCCAGGCCTCACAAGGGCAGGAAGAGAAAGAAGTCTGCAGGAAAGGTGAAGGCACAGGATGCTCCGGTTTACCCACGACCGACCCCTCAGGCTGTGGCAAAGAAACCGAAAGGAAGATGCCACAAGTGCAATAAGTCAGGACACTGGAAGGTCGATTGCCCTCTCCTCAAGAAAGGTAACTCTCTCGTTAATGTCGTAGAAACATGTTTAGCGGTTGTATCTACCAGAACCTGGTGTGTAGATACTGGAGCCACTGATCATGTCTGCAATTCTTTGCAGGGGTTCCAGGAAACCAAGCGACTTAGGGAGGGAGAGATCACCGTCTACATGGGCAATGCTACGAAAGTGGCGGCTGTTGCAGTGGGAGACGTTACTTTATCGTTCGATAGTAGTAGTTTGGTTTTGAGAAATTGCCTTTATGTTCCTAGTTTTAGAAAGAACCTTGTTTCAGTTTCTAAACTCGTTATGGATGGTTTTTCAGTTTCGTTTGATGACATGGTTATTATTCGTTTTGAAAATCGTTTCATATGTTGTGGTTCATTAGTTGGCAATTTATATGTTCTCAAACCGAACTCTCCCACAGTGCAACATAATGAATTGAATAATGTCATAACTACATCTAATAAGAGGAAGGAGTCTTCGCAGATGAATCAAGCATATCTGTGGCACCTTAGACTTGGACACATCAACCTTAGGAGGATTCAAAAGTTAGTGGCCAGTGGACATCTCGGTCCATTGGAAGAGCACTATCCAACTTGCGAATCATGCCTAGAAGGTAAGATGGCCAAGAGGCCGTTTACGGCAAAGGGGTATAGGAGCCAAGAAGTGCTAGGATTGATTCATTCTGATTTGTGTGGTCCTATGTCGATCCAGGCTAGAGGAGGTTTCGAGTACTATGTGTCTTTCATAGATGATTACTCGAGATTTGGGTACGTTTATCTGTTGCACCGCAAGTCCGAATGCTTTGAGAAATTCAAGGAGTATCGGGCAGTTGTGGAGAAGCTTCATGGTAAATGTATCAAGTCACTTCGTTCTGATCGAGGTGGCGAATACCTTTTTGGAGAGTTCAGGACATACTTATCGGAAGCTGGGATTGAATCCCAACTGACTGCACCCGGCACGCCCCAGCAGAACGGGGTTGCAGAGCGAAGAAATAGGACACTTATGGAGATGGTTAGATCTATGATGAGTTATTCGAGGTTACCAGATTCGTTTTGGGGAATGGCGCTGGAAACAGCATCGTACATTCTGAACTTGGTTCCATCGAAGTCAGTTGATACTACTCCTTACGAATTGTGGAAAGGGCGTAGGCCAGGCTTTTCACATATTCGGGTATGGGGTAGTCCTGCACACGTGTTAGTGCAGGAACCTGGCAAGTTGGAGAAACGTTCGGAAGCACGAGTTTTCGTAGGCTATCCCAAGGAAACGAAAGGTGGATTATTTTATAGTCCCGGGGATCAGAAGGTGATCGTTTCGACGAACGCTAGATTCTTGGAAGAAGACTATATTATGAATCATAAGCCCGCGAGTAGACTAGTCTTAGAGGAGTTAAGGGGTGAAAGCGATGGTTCCCCACCGAGTGCGCAAGTAGATACATCACATAATACTGCAACACGACACACTGAGAGTGTACCAGTGCAGACAGTGCCTCGTCGCAGTGGGAGGGTTTCTCATTTACCCGACCGATGGATAGGTCTTGGAGAGTCGTCAGACTCAGTTCCAGGAGGCCTAGAATCGGACCCAAGAACTTACGATGAGGCACTCCAAGATAAAGATGCAGATTCATGGAATGTTGCAATGAAAGCTGAAATGGGGTCAATGGACTCCAATCAGGTCTGGGATCTTGTAGAACTACCCGATGGGGTACGACCCATTGGATGTAAGTGGATCTATAAGAGAAAGAGAGGATTGGATGGGAAGGTGCAAACCTTTAAAGCTAGGCTTGTTGCGAAAGGTTATACCCAGATCGAGGGTATTGATTATGATGAGACCTTTTCGCCAGTAGCTATGCTTAAGTCCATTCGGATTCTCTTGGCTGTAGCCGCTCATATGGACTATGAGGTCTGGCAGATGGATGTCAAGACAGCTTTCCTTAATGGGAACCTGCAAGAAGACATCTATATGCAGCAACCAGAGGGATTCATTGCTGAAGGTCGTGAGCATCTAGTGTGTAAGCTTAATCGGTCTATTTATGGACTGAAGCAAGCTTCGAGATCTTGGAACATCCGTTTTGATGAGGTGATCCAGTCGTACGGGTTCACTCAATGTCCGGATGAGCACTGTGTTTACAAGAAAATCAGTGGGAGCGTGGTGGTGTTTCTTGTGCTTTACGTAGATGACATACTGCTTATTGGAAACAGTAAGAAGGAGTTATCAGACGTAAAGGTGTGGTTGTCTAAGCAGTTTGATATGAAGGACTTAGGTGAAGCAGGACACATTCTTGGTATTAGGCTCATTAGAGATCGTAAGAAGAGAATGTTGTGCTTATCCCAGTCTTCATACATAGATACTGTCTTGGCCAGATTCAGCATGCAGGATTCCAAGAAAGGTATGTTACCTTTCAGACATGGAATACCTCTATCTAAGGAGATGTCTCCTAAGACGTCTAAGGAGATAGAGGAGATGAAGACAGTTCCTTATGCTTCGGCAGTAGGAAGTCTCATGTATGCAATGCTATGCACAAGGCCGGATATTAGCTACGCCGTTGGCATGGTAGCTAGATATCAAAGTAATCCAGGACGGGAACATTGGTCTGCGGTGAAGCATATACTCAAGTACCTGAGAAGGACTAAGGAGTACATGTTAGTTTACCGTGCAGGCAGCTTGTTACCTCTGGGTTACAGTGATTCCGATTTCCAGTCAGATAAGGATGAAAGTAAGTCAACCTCAGGTTATGTGTTTACCTTGGGAAGTGGAGCCATTTCATGGAGGAGTGCTAAGCAGAAATGCGTGGCAGACTCCACCATGGAAGCCGAGTACATAGCAGCCTCAGAGGCAGCGAAAGAGGCAGTTTGGCTCAGGAACTTCTTAGTGGACTTAGAGGTTATACCGAGTTTGCCACGTGGTATCACCGTGTACTGTGATAACAGTGGAGCAGTAGCGAACTCAAAAGAACCTCGAGCCCACAGGGCAAGCAAACACATAGAGCGCAAATACCATCTGATTCGGGATATCGTTGGTAGAGGAGACGTTGATGTTGCCAAGATTGCATCAGAGGATGCATGGCAATAGGATCGACATAGGTCTTTTAGAATAACGGATTGATAGGACTATACTGTAAAAGCGAAAGCTTTAAGTATAAGTGGGAGATTGTTAGTGTTATATACTGAAAGCTTGGCTTTGCATGTTATTACACATTTACCCTTTATGAATGAGAATCATGTTAGATTAAACAAGTTCTACGTTCTGTTGTTCTGCACTTAGATAGGGTGGGTCGTCATCGGGCGAACCGAAGATCACTCTATCAGTCACTTGCGAACAAGAATAGTTGTTCACAACCTAGATGGACATGAACACCCCATCCGAACGGTTGTAGTGTCAACTGTACAGTTTGTCTTGACTGATTAGTTGCACTAGTACATTTATGTATTGAACAGGATCCCAGAGAGGAGAAGTTCATTTTATACTGATCGTCGTAAATGAACTAGGCCTCGGTTAATTACTGCGTTCTCTTAACCCGTAAGATATTAAACAGGCAGATATATATAATATATATTACTTTGATTCACATGGGTGAGGTTCAGTTCGCTGGATTAATATTCCTACTGTTTTGGGTAATATTATTATATATAGGATGTGCTGTTAGGATATTTACGGTCACCATGTGCGTTAGTTTGATGATGTCCCCGGAGTGAGTTCATGAAGGATTGTTATGCTAAACCCTGCAGGTGGATTAAATTCCGGCATAATAAGAATGTGATGAACGAGCGCTAGCTTCGGTGAAATAATAATAAATTAATTAATTCTTGATTGTCAGTAATCGAATTAATTAATGGACATTATATCTTAAACGTGGGGAGGTAAATCGAGTAATTATTATTGGAGTCTCAAATGTAATTTGGGCTAGGGAAAGGGAGTGCAATAATATAATGTTGGTGGCCCATTAATATTATTTAATTAATTAGAGGAGTGGGTTTGGCCCACAGTTAGTCTAATTAATTAAGGAGCCCTTTTCCTAATCTCCTTAGGGTCCCTACTGTAGCTCTATATATACATCATTAAGCTCATGAGAAGAGAACAAAGTTCTCATTCTCACGTGAAACCATCTCTCTCTCTAGATCTCATTCGAGCTTTATCTTCTTCTTGTTGCTCCACTGGTACAAGTTGAAGAAGGGTGTATTAAGTAATACAGTAGAAGATCTGTATGTAAACCGAGACGAAATTGAGTTTGACCTACAGAACTAACCGGAAGTCCGATTGAGACGTACAGTATACCCAGACGACCGTCTCGACGAGAACTTTCCATCGCCGCCGACGTCGCCGGAATCCGACGCCGCACGCGCCCTCACGCGCCGCCGGAAGGTGCCTGGCAGCAAAATTTTGTTTTGATCTGTTTGCATCCGTTTGATCCAGTTTTGATCTGATCTTGTTCGTGCAACCCAAGACGCGTGTTGCGGTCAATCAATTGCGGTCAACCGTTCGTGGTCAACCAGATCTACATAAATTTTAAGCCGTAAGTTCTCTACGTCAAACCTTTAGATCCGCTGCACATAGGTTTACGTTTGCTATTGAATTCGTGATTTGTACATAACGAGATCCTCACAGATCCCAACAACATGATCATAAAACTAGGACATAAAATGTAGGTAAAAATGTCCGCGACTATCATGACCACGCTTGCCACGCATATGCTCACCCGGCACACTCGACTCCGTCACCTGAAAAACACAATGGGGGCGTGAGCAAACCACTATGCTCCGCAAAGACCAGTACTGAATAAATTATTATTAGTAATAACATATCATAACATCAATATATAAGAGCTTACACTGTAAACTTTTTTTTCTTTCTGTACTGTGGTCAAAAGACCCTCGGCCCTTGGCCCGCTCGTGTGCACACCCCGATTGGGATATTAAGGCCCTTGGCCTCCATCGGGAACCAGGTGGAATATTAAGGCCCTCGGCCTCCAATCCTAGGAGATATATCTGTCTCGATCATACCTCAGTCATGGTACAGATATTACAGATGATGTAGAATCCAGTACATGACCCCCACCTGGTATACTGAAAATCTGACGCAAGTGCTTGAAATTGAAGTAGCGGCCACAGGCTCGACTCTCCTTAGGCTACATAAACATAAACAAAATAATGCTAAGTATAATGCTCGGAATGATTTATTATATGCTAAGATGCTCGGTTTTATCTGATCATAAAAACTGAACTGGTTTGGCACAGAAAAATACTAAAATTCTGGGAAGAGACTCGGACCGGAAATCGCGAACCAAAACGAACTCGAACCGCCAGTCGAACCGGCCGGTTCGCTGACTGGCAGGACCGCCAGCTCGGGCTGAACCGAGAAGTCGGGCGCTGGCTCGGGCTGACTGGG
>BKCP01008815.1:0-35761 GCA_008636005.1 Striga asiatica | reverse complement strand
GCGTGCTCTGCGGCTGCTGCGCGTCGCGCCTACGGGGCGCGGGCACGGGCAGAGGAAAAAGTTAACCTCTGTAAGGTGCGGGTAGGCACGGGGCCGGCACTGCGCGCGCGGTATGCGCGGCTAGTGACCATGACCGGCCCCTTTCCGACTATTTGGCAACTTTACTATGGACATGCAACATATATCACTTCAACATGATACAATAGACATAAAAATGCAAGAAAATGCTATGAGACCTCGGGTCAACATGCATGTAGTCCGTTAGGGCCGATAAGGCACGTATGGGTACTAAGTCACCGAATATCAACTTCTCCAACTACCATTAATGACTAAGACCGAGTTCTTAACATAATAAATCATGACTAATGAGGCTTAAATGATAGCATATTCTGGTATACATAAAGATATGGCTCGGGAGTGAAAAATGCTCTAAAATCATGAACAAGTTGACCAAAAGAACAAACTCCAAAAATGCTCAAACTTATACATCTTCCTTCTCATGATTTATAAGGGACATTTAGCTAACAAAATCGGCCTAAGCATGCAATGTACTAAAAATCCGATATTTAAGCCTTTAATTCCTTAAAATTCGAAACTCATAGCTAATGACATGCATGGCTTGCTTTCTCTTCATGATAAAACTTATTTTATCATAAAGTAACTAAGGAAAAAGGATTGCTCGAGCTAACCTTCACCGAAGTTGAAAAATGAGTGTTACGGCTTAAACTTCGCTTGCTCGCGGCTTGGAGGCTAGGGCTCGACTTGGATGGCTAATGGCTGAGGATGAGTGATGCTGGAGGCTTAGAAAAATCCTAGGAACACAATGGACCTGCTTGAACTCGGTGGAAAATGGCTAGAACAAGAAGAAGCTCGGTGCTCCTCCCTTTCTCCCCTTGCGCGCGCGTGTGTGTGGCTAAGGTGACCTTTCTTGGTTTTTCTCTCAATTTTTCTAAGTAAGGCCGAGTGTTTATGAGTCTAAGGGCTTTTAACGTCTGAGGGAATTGTCTTATATAGGCATAACGCTGAGGTCTTAAGTCTTGGTCAAAAGGGGGAACAAAAACGGGGGACATTTGGTCTTCCTATGTGCATAGGACTTAGGGGAGTCTTGGGAACACACTTGGTCCGACTTGCAAGGTTTCTGGAGCCTTTTTCAAAGCACTATGCGGTGGTGGAGTGGTCTGGACGGATGCCTTAGGGTAATGGGGGACATGGCTTCACCCAAGACAATAAAATAAATAATTGTCTCCCACTAACTTAGACCAAGACTAGAGGACTTTGGTTTTGACTTTGACCAGGGTCAATTGGGCTCAAATAATACCTTATTAAGCTGGTTGCATCCTCACAAATTTGGGCTCGGTGAAAGTGGGCTGAAAAATGGAGTTTTGGGCTTGGAAAGTGGACTTGTGCACGCTGGCGCTGGGCCTGGGCACTGGGCTCGGGCGCGGCCTTTCTGGGCGCGCGGGCTACGGGCATGCTCGCGTGAATTTGCTTGGAGCACGTCTAAGAGACTTGCCAAGGCTTGAAAGATGATTCCAACACTTAGAAAAATATAGCTATGCATGTTTATGACTTGTACAAGGCTCGGCCATGCCTTAGGCTCGGCTCGAGACTCTTGGGAGCGAGCGGCTCGGTTAAATGCTAGGGCTCGAGAATGCAAAGCTCAAGGCTTGACTTGGCACGCTCCAACACTTAGAAAAATAATCTAAGTATTGCTACTAAGGCTCGGCTATTCTCGGCCCAAGATTAGGGCTCGAGATCAAATAAAATCTTGAGTTGACTTGATATCACTTATCAACCCAAATTAATGGATTGATGTTGACCTTAACTTGACATAGCAAAATTCCAACGAATGATATATCATACTTAGGAAATAACAGAACATTTTGCATATAAAATCATAACTTAGAATTTCTGAAAGTTACGGATTTCACTTATAGTCGAGCAGTGAAGCTGTTAAACTATTATAATAATTATCGGGGCGTTACAGTTTCACTCTGAATAAGGAAAAAAAAAAGGAAAAAATGAGGGGAAAAAAAAGGAAAGCAGCAAGTGAAAAATTAACACGCTCAACACAAGGCCACGTGGAGGGCATTTGGCTGAGCTTCAAAAGTGAAAAAACCGCCACATGTCATGCATATGAGGTCTCTCATTTTTTCTTATAAGTATAAGAGAGATATGAAGTAAATTTTAGGAGAGTGAACTTGAATCCTACAAGAATCACACTACGCTATTTCGGAATTGATAAAAGAGGTGTGTACTCAAGTAAAAGAATGGAGAGACGAAAAAGGGAAGTAAAAGTGATAGGTCATTTGGGTAAAAAAAAAAAAGAAAAAAAAAGGAATGAAGATATAAGTGAGTAACTTTTGGAACATATATTCAATAAATCAATCAATATCACATCAACTCCTCCTCACCCACATTTATATATAGATGTGTTTAATACATTATATTTTATGAAATGTATAGTTGTTTTTTTAAGGCATATATAGACATACATCTTTTCATAAATACTTAGATTTTTTGTTGTAAAATGTCATATTTAAATAAAATTTGGAAAAATTTTGGTTACAAATTATGAAGGTCGATTGGTCTAACTCTAAATTTCGTATTTTTGTTCGTTTTATAATTTTACTGTTTCAAATGTACAACATATATAGAATATAATAATAATATTCAAGGATATATGGTAATTTTGCTATTTCATACACAGTATTTTTATTCAAGCTGAAAAACCGAATCGGAGGTCCATTGCTCTTGCTCAGACAAGTGAAATCCGCATCATTATTTATTTAGGTACATGTTTGGGTGAAACCATGGATTATTATCTTTTTATACAAATGATAGTATTTTCGACAAAGAAAATATAATATAATAAAGTTGAATAATTGAATAGTTAGGAAATCCAGGGCCACCAAGCCAAAAATGAAGACATATAAAGTGTCCCGCAAATTCGGTGGCTTGAGAAACGCAAAAGAGGTCTCTCTTTACGGCTGTTATATATGGACAAATGGATTGACAAGTTCCTTTCGCAACGACCCCTATAACACACTAATCCTTATTTTCTCTGCTTTTTTGTTTGATTTATGGGATCGGCTGCCCGCCCCCACTCATTTAATTCTTTGCTCTCTTTTTCTGTTACATTTCTGTTGCATTGCATCTATACTTCCAAAATCTCTCTCATCATCATTTCATTTAGTTTTTCTTGTTTCCGGAAATCTATGCTTGATCTCACATAAACTCATAAATGATTCTAGCCCAACAAAAAATCGCCTACTAAGGGCGTGTTTGATACAAATAAATAAGTTTTTTTATTGTTTTTTTAGTTAACCATGATTAGTTTTCAAAAAGTTAATTTGGTTAATTTTTAGTAGGATATTAAAATATGGTGTCGGAATGTGAGAAAAGAGATATAAGCATGGTTTGGAGCTCTGGTTGCCAAAAAATGAACATCCCATGAAGGATCCATGAAGGTTTGCTAAGAAAATGTCGAAAAACGGAGAACCAAGGGCTCGGTGAGTGAATTTTGGCTGGAAAATAGCTCGGCGGCTACGGCGAAGGTGGCCAGCATCAGGAGCGTCCCGGCGAGAGGATTCCTGAGGTGTCTTCGGATATTTGTGGGTCCCCGTGAGTCGCTGAGAAAATGGAAAAGAATGTCGAGTGGAATTTATAGATCTAGAATCTTTCGCCGAAAAACCGGAGGCCTTCTCACCGGAATTTTCGATTGAAATTCGGATATGTGGTCGGCACCTAGAAGATCTACACGTCGATGTAAAAATTTTCATGATCGAAGCATGTTGGCTGGAGAGGGTGGCGACGCGCGGTGGCGCCGGTGGCATGGGGAAGAAGAAGACTGCCAGGCGCTCCCACACTTCGCCGGGTCCCGAGTTGGAGCTTGCGCGCGGACTCGGGTTCGCAGGGTCGCGAGCTGGCGCTCGCTGGCGAGCTCGGTTTCGCTAGATCGCAGGAGCAGAAAGGTGGCCTATGTGCAGTTCATTGGGACAGGCGATTTTGCGAGTGCCCGAACGTTGGGTCGCGTGGTCGCGAAACACGCTCGCGCGCGAGAGGGATTTCGCAGCCTCGCAGGACGCGGTTCGCATGCAGGTGCGACTTCGCCTGGTCGCGAGGCATGGTCCGCGCACGCGAAGTCTGCTTCGTTGGGTCGCGATCGTGAGGTCGGACGCCAATTTTCAATAGCCTAAGGCGCATTTCAAACACTTAGGCATATTTTAAGCTTTTTCAACCTTACCATCTCGACCCGGCTCTTCGTGCACGATTCTCGACCGACTTCACTCAATTTTTTTTTATATACAAAAAGAAAAACAACAAAAACAATAACGTGGGCTACCTCCCATGAAGCCCTCGGTTTAACGTCATGAGCTCGACATATCCGTCAATTCCTTTGTCAACCGGGCTCGGCTTGACGAGCTCCTCGTCCTCTAACCTCATTCTCACTCTCGTCAAAAAAAAGATTCGTCCACTTACTTTTTGGAGGCACCAGGGGTTTCTTCCTCGACTCATCATCACCTTCAAAGTGCACATCTCGCTTCTTGAACTTCCAAGAGCCGGAACTCACATCATCTTTCATACCCGACGATGCACCTCTCGATTTAGCACTTTCACCTTTCGACTTCTTCTTCGACTCCTTTTTGCCCGGTTTCAACTTGAAGTTTGATACTCGTATCACAAGTACACAGAGTTGCACACAATCAATACTAAACAGAATTGAAGTAGATTCAAATAGTTTTGCAAAAGCAATACAACTAAACTTGAACCTTCAGGAGAGCGTCCCTCTCTCCCTTCGGATCTCTTTCATTAATGCAAACAACACACACATTCTTCAAGGGTTTATAGTATAGACTCCCTCTACACTCTACTTGAACATTGACTTGCGCTACTCTTATCCGACCACAAATTCCTTGTGGTTTTTCACGTTTGAATCCATCAAACTGAAAAAGAATGAACCTCCATTCACTCTGTAATTTCTTCTCACAATCAATTACTCACTCTCGATCTCTTCACTCAAAAATACAATGAAAACAATACACAACAAAATGATCAAGCTCCAAAAAGATATCTGTCACTAAACGTCTCGTCCTCATTTTATCTTTTGTCTCGTATGGAAAGTCTTCGCACAAAGCTTTGCCTCCAAGTCACATTCACTTATGGTATGTCTTCCTTTGGAAAGTCCAAGTCCACAGTTAGCATCTCTCACATATGGAAGGTGAATCCCGATTGACCTCCATCAGACCTGCCATAATAAAACAAGTATAATAATTAATCAATAAACTGAAATAATCAAAAACTTAGTCTAAGTAATAAAGTCAACTTCCCTTAAATAATCTTGAGTCGTCTAAACCTGGGAACTGATGAAGGTTCATCGATTTACTGCCAATCTTCAAAACTTACAATCTCTCCCATTGGCAGATAAATCGAAAACACATCCTCTGAACCTGCATACAAAGAGACATTTCCTGCAACATATACAATAACCCAACATATACATATCACACACAAATATGTTGTTCGTTTGAACAACTTGACCACCTAAATATTTCAATATAAGAAAAAGACAGTGCGCAGGGTAAAATATAATGTCTACGAACCAACCACAACCATAAGCAAAATTTTCAGACAACCAACACACTGAACCAACCTCTTCTTCTTCACCCTCATCAGTTTCCTCCCCATCTTCTTCAAGCTTTTCCTCTTCTTCAGACTGAACCTTTTCCTTTCCCTTGGCAGTAGCAACAGCATCTTTCTCTTTTCGTTTGGCAACAGTCTCCTTCCCCTTTGACTTGGTTCCTTCTTTCGGTTTCTCCCCCTTGCTCACAGTCTTTTTTTTCTCCCCCTTTTTTGATTTAGATGTAAAGGGGGCACGTGCTTACAAGGAACCAATAACCTCTTTGTAGTAACGGCGCTGATCGGCCAACTTCTTCTCCAAACCAGTGAGAACAGGCACTTGTTGGTTGAGGAAACCACGATGCAGTGAAGGTACATCAGAGGCTTTGACAACAGAGGGAATACGGGAAAAGGTCTTAACCCCGGCCAGTGCAAGCGGTTTCAGAGGTGGAGAAAGTTCATCACCCACACGTGGATCCATCTTGATCCCTGCCTTTATTAGAATGGCATAGATAGTGGAGGAAAAGGGCAACAACTTGTGGGTTTTGATACTTCAGTAAAAGAGACCACATGGTCAAAAATAACGGAGCCCCCAAGTCAAATGGAGAACCACATAAGATGCGATAGATCACTCTTGCTTGTATGGGCGTTACAAATTGTTTGTGAGAAATAGGAGTCCAGTTCAAAGAGCCAATTTTCTACAGAGCATTGGCTTAAGAAGTGAGGCTTTTTACAAACAAACCAGGGTTCAATCATTTGCTCAATTTGCCCCATGTTAAGGTAGCTGCAACTTCATCTAGGTTATTAGTTAGAGGCGACATGAACAAGGACGAATCCTCAGGCAATCCTAGAACTGAATTTATCACAGATGGAGAGAAGACAACAATGTTATTTCTAATGAACACTTTATGAAACTTCAAGGACTTTGGATCAGACATAGATGGAGACAAGTTAGAGTAAAACTCAGCAATCAATTTGGGACAATAATTTCTCACATTCAACACGGAAGTTTCAAGACTTGCTTTCTTCAATAGTTCAACCAACCCAAGTTTCTCGAAATGATCACAAACGATAGTGCGTTCCGGATGGAACTTCATTTGAGAGAACACATTTTGAATAACGAGATTTAGACAAAGGGGAATAAAATTGACGGGAAAAAGCATTACCAATAGCAAGAGGGCTATCAGCACCATCACCTTCGGCATCGTCAACACCTTTTTCATCCACAAGAGGAGAAGGTTTCTTTTCAACAATGATGGGGTCGTCGGATTTCTCTGGTTCAGCGACGAACTTATCGATTTTCCTTTTCCGTAGAGTCACCATCATCAACAGCATCAGGTGATGACTCTCCACCAAACTTGGAAGCAGAATCCACAACAGTAGTAGGTTCAGGCACAATGATGGTCCTCTTCGCGTTTTTTAGTTTTCCGGCAGTAACTGTCGGGAGCTTCTTTCGATTTTTAGATGACTTAACGACGGAGGGTGAGCCTTTTCCACCTTTTTCACTGCTACCCGCAACATCGGGAGTAGCCACCTTTGCCGTGGAGGACTTTTTGGAACTTGGGGAAATCCTAGTTTCGACGTTCTGAAATGGTTGAGCTTTTTCTGTTGCCATGTCGAAAGGAGTGGAATCTGGTGGAGTTTTAGTACTTTGACTTTGATGAGTTGAAGGCCGAGAAGGTTTAGGAGCATCCTTCTTCGGCTTCACGTTTCCCTATCGGTTTTCGGCATGGTTTCAAATAGAATAGCTTCACACAGGTAAGGAAAGTTAGAGATTTTTGGTGAGATGCAAAAATTAGAGATTTGATAGATATGTGAGAGATGAGAGACGGTGATATGATAGATATAGGGAAGAGGGATTTTAGTTATCGAGGAAAGTATATTTGTTACCATAAGACGGTTCATTTTTCAGATTGAATTTCAAACTAGCCCAACACTTAATGCACGAAAATAAAACCGTTCCCTCCAAAAGAAAAACTTACCAAAATATTTGACGAAGCTTACCAAAAATAAGTGATCAAGTTTCCGAACAAACTACAATCAGATTTTTGTACCAAAAGTATTTTAACACAATTTCGAAACACAATCTGTAACAAAGGAAATTTTATGTACATGCTTAACTAATTTATGATCACGCAAAAACCAAAATACTCTCAATCATGCAATGTCGAAAGATATTTTCATTGATTGATCTAAGAATATTCCCAATCAAATTTTTTAATGAGCTCGACACTAGCACGATGAACTGAATTTTCAAAATGCCAACTCAACCCTTATCACTCCAACTTTTATACAACACGGGATTAATATAAGTTCATTCATCATTTTCTCTTAGCAAAGAACGAAATTTTCATTCGGCCGCAATACTAATGATGAACGTACTTCTATCTATGAAGTTCCACACAATTTCACTTACTAACATCAACTATACACCGATGTCAAGCCTATTACTTGAAGTATGAATCATCCCGAAAAAAGTTTCTTTTAAACATGCTGAGAAAGCGTGTAAGATGGCCAACCTTATTTCACCAATGGATTTTCATCCTAAAAAAATGATTACTCGTTAGTTATCACACCTCGATTATTGCTACGCACGTAACTCGTTTCACAGGTGATCATGAATACCTCATGTGATAGTTGCCCGATGCTTGCTTTCACGAGATCAGCTCATACAAGAAATTTCAAATGACCATCATGACGAACTCAACCAAACTGACCAGTTAGAATTCATAGACTATCAAGTTATTAATCCAACAACAAATTATTCAAGAAAGATTCTTGGGATGAACCTATATACTACTATGCCTAAATGCAAAAATAATTCTAATATGCGACTCAATATATATATATATATATATATATATATATATATAAATGCAAAAGACACAACATGCATAGGTATTATATAGCACAAATTCCTAAGGATTTCCTTAGTGACAAAAAGCGTTTTGAATCAAGTGTTTTTGTGAAAATGTCAGCAAGCTGATCGTCTGTAGGTACATGATCCAACACAATAGTTCCGTCTTCTACTAAATTATGAATAAAATGATAACGAATGTCAATATGCTTGTTACGAGAATGTCTGACGGGATTTTTTGAAATATTTATTGCACTAGTGTTGTCACAATAAAGTTGAGCTGAATGTACCTTCATGCCATACTCAGAGAGGATTTGTTTCATCCAGATCAATTGAGAACAATAACTCCTCGCGGCAATGTATTCAGCTTCAGCGGTAGGTAAGGAGATACAGTTTTGTTTCTTGCAAAACCAGGAGATTAGGTTCGATCCTATATAGAAGCAACCACCAGAAGTACTTTTTCTATCATCAAGATTTCTGGCCCAGTCTGCATCGTAATAACCTGCAAGATGTAGGTTCGTATCAGCAGAGTAAAAAAAGCCATAGTTTGATGTACCTCAAATGTATTTGATAATGTCCTTGACTGCCTTGATATGGGATTCTTTGGGTGCAGACTGACACCGATTCTAGCCTTGCAATTGGAGCAAAGATTTCATCAAAGTCCACTACTTGAGTCTGTGTGTAGCCTTGTGAAACCAGTCGGGCCTTATTGCGAGTAACATTACCGAACTCATCGGTTTTGTTTTTAAAGATCCATTTGGTTCCGATCACATTTCCTGACGAAGGTTCAGGGACAAGTTCCCAGACATCATTTCGAGTGAATTTCTCCAATTCTTCTTGCATGGCAGATATCCAGCACTCATCCTTTAGTGCCTCCTTTGCATTCTTGGGGGCATTTTCTTACGTACATACCTCAGATGTGTTAACTGAGAATATATCATACGTAAATCCCAGTACAGGGTTCCCACCTTTTCTGTTGTGTATTAAGAAAACTGTTCTTCTGCTGCTCGACTCTTTAAGCTACATAGAGTTTAAATAACACACATGCTAAGTCTTATGCTCAAAAGACTAATAAATAGTGAGATGTTGTTTTATGCTAGTCTATCTAAATCTCAGTTATAATTATTATTTATTTCGGATATTTAAAAAGTCATTCAAATCCGTTAAATTATTTCTATGTCCGGAATAAAATAACTAATTTAACTGAGCTGATTTGATTTATAAAAATACATAAAAATTCCAGTACAACTCGCACTGAAATATCGAACCGAATATCTTGAATCAACCTCTTGAATGGTCCGGTTCGTTAGTCTTGGACTGGCGGCTCGTCATGAACTGGTTGGTCACGGGTGACACGAGTGCCTCAGCTCGGTCACTAATGACTCGCGTGCTTCGGTTGGGTCGTGCAAGGTACGGATATTTACCATCGCATACCCGAGTCAGAACTTTAAACACACGGGCGCTCAGACTCGCACTACTGGCCCTATCCGCCGCATCACCGAGTGCTGCCGGGTATCGCTATATACCTTGGCATGAGACGCGACACGGCCAGTGCTATTGGGTTCTGCCCTAGCTACTGGCACAAGGCCCAACACAGGAGAGTGTTTTCCGGCACCGCCGTGCATATTCGGGTGTCGCTGGACATGAGGACATGGGCACTGACACGGTTGGGCAACGGTTGGGTGCTACCGGGCGCTGGCACACGCTATGTGCATGGCCACGGTCACCAACACACAGGTTCGTATCCGGGCGTGACTGGTTGGGTTCGATAGGAACTACCCAGCACGCGGGCACGACCCTGGCAAGGTTATGTACCGAACTCGCTATGCACACAGGGTGCTGACATGAGCAGGCACAGAGCGAACCTCTGTTCAGAGGCACTTCCCCAGCAAGTTAACCTCTCAACACGGTAGTTACCGGGCGCTTGCCCCCGCTACGTGTATGGTGCGGTCACGAGTGGCTCCTCGCCGACCGTCCGACTATATACCCGGTGACTCTAGACTTTTCTTATATTTTTAAATATAAAGTGTCTAAAAATACATAAAAATGTTGGAAGACTTCAGCAAAATTTGAAATTGGTTCAGGAGTCGAAATCACGTTGTATAGATTTCGAGGTCATCAAGGCACTTAACTCTTATTATGAAAGTACTTAAGGCCAAACACTTATCATAATAATTCATGATTATGGATACTAAGAATTTGATAAAAACTCGCATAAGCTTGCACTTAGTTCGGTTAGGCATATATTGTCCAAAAATCCAATTTCCACTTGACCGAACAAACATCTTATAAGCTGAACTTTTACAAACTTATTTAACATAGTAAATAAGGATTTATGGAGTACCAAACTTGACTTTGGCACGCGTAGAACTCGACTTCTATATTTAAGCCGTACTTAACTTAAAAATCAAAAACCAACTTAACACTCGTGCATGCCTCGATTTTTATAATTAATACTCCTTCAATAATCATGCTTATGTTGGACAATAGGTTGGATATGTGTTTACCTTCACCGGTGTTTGAAAGTGCACAAGGAAATGAACTTTCGGTCTATTCTCGATAGTTGCTCGACCAACGAGTTGTTCAAGTGAGTTCTCTTCGTGACAACTGATTTGAGGATGCTCCTTACGTTGTCCTTAGCCTCTGGTTTCAATATGACTCGAAGGAACTTGAAAGGAATAATGAGTTACTCGCTATGGATTTACTCTCGCGTTTTAGGGCACGGAAAGGGCTCACCGGACTTTGGTCGGAATTTTCTGAGTTTGCGGGAATTTTTCTAAGTGTCTGGACCTCCTCTACCTGTTCCTCATATTAAAGTTTATAGAATTGAAGAAGGCCTCGCCACTTTACTTAAAATAAGGTAGGGTTGGATTTTTCTTCTTCGTCCATCCATTTGCCTCGGTTGTAGTGCCAAGGTAAGATAGGGTGAGCTTTATCAAACCTTTAGTTATAATATCCTCGTGGTCAAATGCAAGTGGGCCGATTAAAATCTCAAAAATTTAATTTCGGCCAAGCTGGCGCTGGGCGAGGTCTGTGCGACAGGCCGTGCACTGGGCTGTATTGATGGGTCGCGCGTTGGGCTACAAGCGCGGGTGTGGACTGCCCATGGACCTACGTGTGAATAGGTTTCCAAATGTGTTGGGCCATTGGGTGAGGCTTTCCTATTATCTTAAGGTATTGTACCTTGGCTTCATCATAAATTGGATTGAGAGTGGCGCTGGGCTCGTAGTCGCTGGGCCGTGGTAAGTCCCTAGCACTTGGGCTGCGCGGGTTTTTTTATGCCGCGAGGAACTTCTTCGGGCTTAATCCATAAGAGTTGGGTTTTGCACAATAATTTGGGCTAGATGAGGCTGAACTTAGTGGCAGACATGATGAAATTTTCAACAAGTCTTCACGGCATTGCTCGGTCCGGGTAAGGGAGTTTAGGTACACTCGGTCCATGCCTTCTTATCGCCCCGGGTGGCGATACTCATGACCTAAGCGGCACGATTGTAGATCCATGTGATATGTCTCAGGTCCAGGCTTTAACCCACTTAACTTATCTTTTTATTTCATGGTTTACTTGGACTTGAGTTCATCTTGCCTCGACTTAGGTTCAAGGTTCGATCTTCTATAACCATTCGAGTACACTTGGATTCGGTCCTTACCTTACCAATTTCTCTTTATTTCTTGATTCTTGATAATCATCATTTGTGGATAAATGAATCAAGACTTTTTAGGCATTAATCCCAATTTAAATTTGAATATTTCTAAGTTAAGAATATTTACTTGAAACGTCTGACTTACTCTTGGAAGTTAATAATCTAATATTCGTCATAAATACTGAGCTTACGCTAGGTTGAGCTTTCATTAACAAGAATTTGCTTACTCTCGGAAGCTAAAAATGCTTTACATATTAATGAGATGCTGGGTTATTACAATCTATCCCCCTTAATTTATTTCCGTCCTCAGAAATACTTAATTGAACTTCTACTACGAAAAATAAATAATTCGAAATATTATCTTTGAATCTAGTATCTGATACACTGCTGCTTAAATGATGGCCTTATCTTCTCCTCCACTACGGTCATAAATGTATATAATTATACATTTTGTCAGACCAACTGTCCCCAAAACAGGCACAGTACTCTTACATGTCTTATCTGCTGACACGAAATATTTAATTTGATCGTGTCTCATACTCTTCCCCCCATTATATACCGTTTGGTAACTTTGTATTTTCTCGGAGTCCATGATTCAAATTTACCAATGGACTTAGCACTCGCTAATATTCGAGAATTATATTCCTTTCTCCCGTTGAACATCATAAGAAAGATATATAATTCTCGTTTAGAATGATTGAGGGTGATAATGATCCATGATCTTCCAACTGATATCCGATGTTTAATTGAAGCTAAGGTTCGGTTGTCTGGTGAGTTTCGAATTCTTACAAATATATGCCAGGCATGGGCAAAAGTAGTTTTGCAAAGGAAAGGAGAGCAAAGAGACTAGGTAGTTGCTTCAAATGTGCTCGATGGACTTGTGACACACGATGCAAATCTGTGGGGTTTGTATCCAGAAATTGAGAGGATAAAATAGCATTCATAAAGGATGGCTTCCGTAAAGAATCATTAGATCAAACGATTCAACTGATTCTTGATGCACATCCCAGTGGTTGCGTACATTGGGAGAGGATCTCACTGTGGGAGCGGTTTAAAAACGAATCCAATCGCTATTGGCTTAAAATATCGTTGCTAAAGATCCTGTTTGCAACATTTGTTTAGATCAATAATGTCTTAAACAGTAATATACTGAAATTCTTATCTTTTCTGATAGATAAGAATTTAATTAATATTTCTCATTAAATAACTGTCAGTCGCTAGTGACAGAATGAAACGATATAATATATATATCATGTTTTGAGCAATTTTTTCTTTAAATAGCAATCTCTTCTCCAAACTCACATATCTCTCAAAATGGAAATTGCCGAGTCTTCTCATGAAATTAAGTCCTTTCAGTCGTTTAAAACCATCTGTGTTCTTGGTGGTTCTAAACTTATAGCCTCTTCTGCTCAAAGCATTGAAATTGTATCCCAGCTAGTAAGGGTGTTTGGAATACACAAGATCAATATTTTATATGGAGGCACCAATATCACATTCTATGGTAGCCTTCTCCTGGCGGGAAGATGCCTCAACATAGAAGTGAAAAGTGTTATACCTTTTTATCGAGCATCTACCAAAGTTGTCAAGGATTCTTCGAGTTTGATGCTAACACATACCATTTCTGATTGTATTATGCATATGGTAAACAATAGTGATGCATTTATTGTTCTTTCTGGTGGTTATGGAACCATGATGACTATGTTTACTGTTGCTTCTTGGACTGATATGAAACTGCATAACAAACCTATAGGCCTTTTGAATTTCCATAATTTCTTCCAGGACTTGCTAAGATTCTTAGATAAAAGTTTATATCAAAACTTCATATCTGCTTCAACTAGAGATATCTTCAAATCTGCAGATACTACAGCTGAACTGATCAAGAAGCTTCAAGAAAGCCTCATCTATGAAGACTCTTTGGAAGCTTCAGGAATTAAGCGAAAACGAGCTTGTGACTCAATAGATCTTTCATTGTAACCCAAAATTTATTTGTATGGGTGGCAGAGTTACGGAGTACTAGACTCTCAAAACGCACCCTTACCTTAGGTCTTGTGATGTAACTTTGTGAGTTTTCTGTTCTTGTCTGATTTTCATTTGTAATAGGTCCTAAATAAATAAAGCGAGTCCTTGAAGTTTTTTTAAAAATTTACAACTCTTATCATCTGTATTGGTAGCAACTTCATTTTAGCATTATCATCGCTAATGCGACCCAAACTTATCTTAATGATAATATTAACCTCATAATATCAATAACTTAAAGTTTTGATACCAATACTAATTCTCAAGAATTGATATTATGAATGCTTCATGTTATTCTTGCCTCTAATATTTATTCTCTATAAATAACTTGCTTTTAGCGGCAATTACTACGAAGATAGATAAATAAATTGGTTCCAAGTATGGTACTTGGTTGCTCATTCCCTTCTGTTGGGTTGATTGCATAAACCCGAGCCTTTGCTCTATGCTGTTGATTTGGGGCCTGCTGGTTTTGAACTCGATCGGGACAGATACGAGTTGTATGACCGGGCTTTATACAGGTATAGCAGACATCTTGCCCTGCTAAGCATTCTCCCCTATGCTTTTTCCCACAATTATTGCAAGCTGGCACCGGTGGTGCTTGTTGGCCTGTGTTTCCTGGCTTCTTCTTACAATTGCTTTTATCGTCATTTCGGTTCTTCCACTTCCTTTTCTTATCATTGGCATGTTGATTGGATGTAGTAGAATTTGGGGATGACGTTGTTTGTGGTATAGTTGGGGCCCGATTACGGTTGGCTTCTCTGGAGACTTGCATGAATTTGCTGAGCCCAATTAACAGTTTCTGCATATGTCAAATTCCCCAATCCAGAGAGATGGTGACGGAAACTGTCCTTTAATCCATCAGTAAAGCGTCTTGACCGTTTGTCTTCTGTATCTATCATGTATGATACAAAGAACCCAGACGAGTAAACTCTCTTTCATACTCATCTATTGTCATGTTGTTTTGTTCTAGTGCCAAAAATTGTCTTTCCATCTGAGCCCTGTAGTGATCCGTATAATATTTCTCACGAAGAATTTCCTTAAAACGAGACCAAGTTAGGCTTGCTTTCTCACCAGGCCGCATATCCCAATAAGCTAACTACCAAAGGCTAGCGTCTCCAGTCATTTGAATTGTGCGCACTGAAATCGATGTTGCTCAGGGTGACCCATTGCTTCAAAGATCATTTCCAAACTTCGTAACCATTCATCTACTGCTCGTGGATTCCCTGTCCATTGAATTTATCGGGTTACAACCCACGAAATTGAGTGATTATTTTGGATTGATCAGATCGGCATCGACTATCACTGGTGTTTGAGCACTACGATTTGCCATTTGAATAGCAATTTCCTCATTTCATTATAAATTTGGTAATGAAGATAACAAAGCACTAACACTACTTATCATCACACCTATTTCTAGAATTCTTATCTTATGGAACAATCTAGAGTTCTCCGAAATAAGAAAAAAAAAAAAAAAGAAAAAAAAAAAAAAAAATAACCTACTTCATCTCTTACCTCGGAGTCGGCGTGGCATGAGCGTGGTGTGGTCATAGCTTGTAACAATATTTCGGTTTTATAACTTGTAATATTCAGAGACGCGAACCGCGCTCTGATACCAATTGTAACACCCCGCTTAAAATAGTATCGTAATCAGAGTAAATTTTTTGCTAATTGAAAACCATTCGAATAACCATGGTACTCAGTAGAAACCCAAATAAACAGGAGTAATAATTATAATCTTGAAACATAAACGTATGCTTATAACTGAAAACAGCAAACATAACTACATATGAATTCTTAGTGCTCTATGACACATTGGCCGATATCATGTGCACATTCCAACGGGATAATAATTATACTGAAATCACACTGGAAATATGTTAAGGACACATTGGCCTTCATTTATACGGACCTCGGCCGTTACCCACTAGTTGGGGGAATTTACTTATGTACATACCTCAGATGTGATAACTCAGAATATATCTTACGCAAATCCCAGTACAGGGTTCACACCTTTTCTGCTGTGTATTAAGAAAATTGTTCTTCTCCTTCTCGACTCTTTAAGCTACATAGAATTTAAATAACACACATGCTAAGTCTTATGCTCAAAAGACTAATAAATAGTGAGATGTTGATATATGCTATTCTGTCTAAATCTCAGTTATAATTATTATTTATTTTGGATATTTAAAGAGTCATTCGAATCCGTTTAATTATTTCTATGTCCAGAATAAAATAACTGATTTAACTGAGCTGATTTGATTTATAAAAATACTTAAGAACTTAAGTACAACTCGGACTGAAATATCGAACCGAATATCTTGAATCGACCTCTTGAATGGTCCGGAGCGTTAGTCTTGGACTGGCGGCTCGTCATGAACTGGTCGGTCACGGGTGACACGAGTGCCTCGGCTCGGTCAGTAATAACTCGCGTGCTTCGGGTGGGCGTCCAAGTTAGGGATATTTACCATCGCATACCCGAGTCACGAACCTTAACCACGCGGGCGCTTGAACTCGCACTACTGGGCCTATTCTCCGCGTCACCAGGTGTTGCCGGGTATCGCTATATACCTTGGCATGAGACGCGACACGGCCAGTGCTATCGGGTTCTGCCCTAGCTACTGACACAAGGCCCGACATGGGAGAGTGTTTTCTTGCACCGCCGTGCATATTCGGGTGTCGCTGGACATGAGGACATGGGCACTAACACGGTTGGGCGCTACAGGGCACATGCTATGTGCATGGCCGCGGTCAGCATCACACAGGTGCGTATCCGGGCGTGACTGGTTGGGTGCGACAGGCACTCCCCGGCACGCGGGCACGACCCTGGCAAGGTTATGTACCGAACGCGCTATGCACACGGGGTGCTAACACGAGCAGGCACGGTGCAAACTCTATTCAGAGGCACTTCCCCGGCAAGTTAACCTCTAAACATGGTAGTTACCTGGTGCTGGCCCTCCGCTACGTGTATGGTGCGGTCACGGTTTGCTCCTCGCCTACCGTCCGACTATATACCCGATGACTCTAGACTTTTCTTATATTTTTAAATATAAGGAGTCTAAAAATACATAAAAATGTTGGAAGGCTTCGGCTAAATTTGAAATTGGTTCGGAAGTCGAAATCACGTTGTATAGATTCCGAGGTCATCAAGGCACTTAACTCTTATTACGAAAGTACTTAAGGCCGAACACTTATCATAATAATTCATGATTATTGATACTAAGAATTTGATAAAAACTCGCATAAGCTTGCACTTGGTTCGGTTAGGCATATATTGTCCAAAAATCCTATTTCCACTTGACCGAACAAACATCTTCAAAATAAGTTGAAATTTTACCAACTTATTTAACATAGTAAATATGGATTTATGGAGTACCTAACTTAACTTTGGCACACGTGGAACTCGACTTCTGTATTTAAGTCGTAATTAACTTAAAAATCAAAAATCAACTTAACACTCGTGCATGCCTCGATTTTTATACTTAATACCCCTTAAATAATCATGCTTAGGCTGGACAATAGGTTGGATAGGTGTTAACCTTCACCGGAGTTTGAAAGTGCACAAGGAAATGAACTTTCGGTCTATTCTCGGTAGTTGCTCGACCAACGAGTTGTTGAAGTGAGTTCTCTTTGTGACAACTAATTTGAGGATGCTCCTTACGTTGTCCTTAGCCTCTGGTTTCAATATGACTCAGAAGAACTTGAAAGGAATAACGAGTTACTTGCTATGGATTTACTCTTGCATTCTAGGGCACGGAAAGGGCTCACCGGACTTTGGTCGGAATTTTCTGAGTTTTGCGGGAATTTTTCTAAGTGTCTGGACCTCCTCTACTTGTTCCTCAGATTAAAGTTTATAGAATTGAAGAAGACCTCGCCACTTGACTTAAAATAAGGTAGGTTTGCATTTTTCTTCTTCGTCCATCTATTCGTCTCGGTTGTAGTGCCAATGTAAGATAGGATGAGGTTTGTCCGACCTTTACTTATCATATCCTCGTGGTCAAATGCAAGTTGGCTGATTAAAATCTCAGAAATTTGATTTGGGCCTCGGTTGTGCCAAGCTGGCGCTGGGCCGCGCAAGGTCTGTGCGACAGGCCATGCACTGGGCTGTACTGACGGGCCGCGCGTTGGGCTGCGAGCGCGGGTGTGGACTGCCCATGGACCGTACGTGTGAAAAGGTTGCCAAATGTGTTGGGCCATTCGGTGAGGCTTGCCCATTATCTTAAGGTATTGTACCTTGGCTTCATCATAAATTGGATCGAGAGTGTGGCGCTGGGCTCGTAATCGTTGGGCCGTGGTAAGTCCCCAGCACTTAGGCTGCGCGGGTTTTTTTATGCCGCGAGGAACTTCTTCGGGATGAATCCATAAGAGTTGGGTTTTGCACAATAATTTGGGCTAGATGAGGCTGAACTTAGTGACGGACATGATGAAATTTTCACTAAGTGTTCATGGCATTGCTTGGTCCGGGTAAGGGAGTTTAGGTACACTCAGTCCGTGCCTTCTTATCGCCCCGGGTGGTGATACTCGTGACCTAAGCAGCACGATGGTAGATCCATGTGATATGTCTCAAGTCCAGACTTTAACCCACTTTACTTAACTTTTTATTTCATGGTTTATTTGGACTTAAGTTCATCTTGCCTCGACTTAGGTTCAAGGTTCGATCTTCTATATCCATTTGAGTACACTTGGATTCGGTCCTTACCTTACTAATTCCTCTTTATTCTTGATTCTTGATAATTATCATTTATGGGTAAATGAATCAAGACTTGTTAGACATTAATCCCAATTTAAATCTGATTATTTCTAAGTTGAGAATTTTTACTTGAAACGTCTGACTTACTCTTGGAAGTTAATAATATAATATTCGTCATAAATACTGAGCTTACACTAGGAAGCTGAATTTGAGCTTTCATTAACAAGAATTTGCTTACTCAAGGAAGCTAAAAATGCTTTACTTATTAATGAGATGCTGGGGTATTACAATCCATCCCCCTTAATTTATTTCCGTCCTCGGAAATACTTAACTGAACTTCTACTTCGAAAAATAAATAATTCAAAATATTATCTTTGAATCCAGTCATCTGATACAGTGCTGCTTAAATGATGACCTTGTCTTCTCCTCCACTACGGTCATAAATGTATATAATTATACATTTTGTCAGACCAACTGTCCCAAAAACAGGCACAATACTCTTACATGTCTTATCTGCTGACACGAAATATTTAATTCAATCGTGTCTCATACTTTTCCCGCCATTATATACCGCTTGGTAACTTTGTATTTTCTCGGAAGCCATGGTCCTAATATTCGAGAATTATATTCCTTTCTTCCCGTGAACATCATAAGAAAGATATATAATTCAAGTACTATTTGCAAAATCGGGCAATTAATCGTTCTGTTCGAGATTGACACTCTCGCTTAAACATCTAGCGTTTCGCTCCTAATTAACTTTCCGTAACAAGGGATTGAACATAGACGACCAAGTTCGAGCATACAACACTGGTCAATTATCCAATCCCAATAACTCTTCGTAGCAAGGGACGGGTTACCGGCAAGCACGTATTTCAATCCAAAACCTATAGACTATTCATTTACAAAATCATCTACCTCATGCAAGGCTAGGTCTACGACTTCTCCGCTTTCGGTTCTAAAATTCGCTAATTCAATTAGAAGGTGTTTAATCAACTTATCATATAGAATTAACAAAACCTAGCTCGACAAATTAACATTCAATTGCTTCCAATTGCAAGATCGAAGTGTCAGTCTTCGATTATATCAACCAATCGAACAAGAACTCATCAAATCCTAATCAAATTAACTCACACAAGAACGAACAAATTCAAAGCCCGACAAATACACGTTAAACATGAACAATCTTCCCTTATCCATAGAAATGAGAATAGCTATGTAACATGAATTCAACACAATCAAGCATTCCACCCCAAATAATCATTCTCATGAATTAAGCAAGATGAAAAATACTTACAATCAATCCAATTCAAGACTAGAATCCAAATTACAAGCTTAATTCTTAGATGTAAAGAAGAAGGAGAAGAAAAGAAAATGGAAGAAAAAGATGAAAGAAAGGTGAAGAACGAAGAAGAAGAGGGAAAAGAGAAAGGAGTGTTCGTTTATTTTCTCTCGGCCTAGGGTTTTACTCCTAGGAGGGGAGATTTGCCTTTTCGTGAAGTCCCGTGCAGCTTTATATTGTCAACCTAGTGACACGGTGTAAAGGACGAGCAGCGCGGCGTGCATGGCTCGAGTACCGCGGCATGGCGGGAAGGCGCGCGTGGAGCGGGATGGTGTCGCGGCGTGGGGCACTCCGCTGGCGTGGCATTCGAGCGGATGTCTCTGAAGCGGTCGTGGCGCATTCCGCAGCGCGAGGAGGGCGTGGCGCGAGGCTGGGTACTGGTAGGCAGATTGTTCGACTTTACGTCTCGGGCCCGTTCGAGCTCGTCTGATATCGGAATTTGATTCCGCTTTCTCCTGTGTATCGCCAATGAACCCGTCTACACAAACATGATTTTCCGGTAAATTTTCGAGTAAAATCTCTTCCTCACGGGGCTTCTGACCTGCACACTGAAAACGACAAGAAAAACGGAGAAAAAGGAAAATCAAACGACAAACACTAAAATGACTCCAAATCGATAAAAACACGCAATAAACTACAAAACGAACTAAAACCAACTAAAGAACTGATATGGGGAAAAAGAAAGGTAAAATGACAACGAAAAACGCAACAAAAATGGGACAAACAAATATCATTGAAAATAGTTGTTAAATTTTACATTAATGAAAGACACCTTTTAACTAAACTATGGGGTACATAACTTATAGATTTATAGAATAATAAAATAAATTTTGATTATTAGTAAATATATTTATTTTGTCCAACCAATTCATTACTGTGTTCAAATATTTTAATTCTAGCAATTAAATAAAAATATGAATAAGAATAATAAAAATAAATAATAATAGTAATATGTTTTTTATAATTTAATAATTGCTATTAAATTCATGTGCAAAATATATTTATTGTTTTTTTTTATGTTGTATCATGTGTTTTTCTTTATTACTTTTTTTCCTCATCCATCCTACTTGATACTCTATTTTCTCGAAAAAAAATAAAAAAAGCAATTGGGTAGTTTTATATGCCATGTTGTTTATTTCATGTAGATTTTGTATAATTATGTTATATCAACTTTGTTTATTAAGACATATAGTTATGTAATGAGTAGTTTCATATGCCATGTTATTTGTTTCATGTAAATTTTGTATAATTATGCTATATCAACTTTGTTAATTATGACATGTAGATATGTAATTATTAATATGAAATTAATATACATTTAGAATTGTGACAATTTTATAATAATACTACATGTTGTGAAACTGAGGATAGTACCCCCCCTACTTTTTTATTCCTCTACATACTATTTACGAGTATATTTTAATGTAATTCAATCTTATTGAAATAGTTTTCATCTCTCTCTTTTTTTTTTTTTAATTTTCCCTTTATTGATAAGTTAATATTATGATACCTATTTAAATCTATTTTGTTTAGTTTTTATTTTTGAAAGAGTTTGTTTTAATTAGAATTCTATTTTATGGAGATAATTGTAATTATAATTCATTGAGATACATAATGGTTATAACAATCATATATTCACTCGGCCTCTGGCGAAAAATCCTCTTTTCTCAAACCACCGAGTCTCTTCAATACTCGATCAGATCTGCCTTCCTTGGTGACAACAAGTTCGGGCTAGTGGTCACCTTGACCGCTCGGCCCACCCTCTGATGCTTATTTCGCCTCCGCCGTCGTTGTTCTGCCGTGGATGTCGGTCTTTGATGGTCGGGCCAGGGTTGTGGTCGGGTCTTATGACGGTGAGCCCCAATCTGCCGATGGTTCTTCGATCTGTTGGCGATTGGCGACGTCTCTGCCGGAGAGTCTTCGATTGCCGGTGGATAGCCCTCGATTTGTTTTTAGGGTTTGTTCGTCGACGGTCGGCTGCGCCTTCTGGTGGGGTTGTTGGGGTGGGACTTGGTGCATCGGTGGTCTTGGGTGGTGCTTGACGGACGGTCTCGACTTCGGTCGTGACTTCCAGAGAGGGCCTCTGTACTTGGACTGCCAGGTCGATTTGGGTATGTTGGGGTGAGCCTTCCGATGGGCTGTTGATGGGTATGCCGGTGGTCTTCGGGGTGCGGGGTGGATTGAGTGTCTTTTGGGGGTGGGGCGAGGCTCTCGCAGCTTCGACCTCTTGGGTCGTGGATGTTGGAGTGGGGAACCGAGTCACTCTCTTCCTCCCGGTTCTCTAGTGTTGGGGACTGCGGAGGTGGGTTTGGCACTACCGAGCCGGCTAGTGGTGTTAGGCGAGCTCGTGTGGGGCTGACATGGGGAGCTGGCTGGTTGTCCTCCCGGTTGAGGTGGATTGATTCGGGGTAGGTTCGGGGTCCGGGTCTGGCTTCTGTATAGGCATTCAGCAGCAGTTTCGGAAGTTGGGCTTGGACTTGGGATCTATCGTGGATTCGATTGTTTCTCTGCGGTTTCGACTCGTTTGATTGCTGGGGAAGGGCGTTCTTAGTTTAGTTCCTTTGTTGTTTTGTTAGTTTTTGTGTTCTTTGTGGTGTGTTGCTAGGCTTCGTTTTTTAGGTTTGGGCCGTTAGCCTCTGTGCGTCCGAGTGTCACCTGTTGGGGCCCGACACTCGGTCTTACCCTGTTGGGGTGTTTTATGTGTTGTGTTGTAATAGGACTTGTGTTTTTGGTTTGGGTCGTTGGCCCCTGTGAGCCCGAGTGTCAAACTTATTACTCCGTTGGGGTCTGACGCTAGGGTATTACCCTGTTGGGGTCCTTGTAGTTGTTTTAGTTGTTTGTGTTGTTGGTTAGTTTAGTTGTGAGTCTGTTTTTTTATTCTAGGCGTTGCTAGTCGGGATTCTAGGCGGGCTTCTGACCTGTCCTCCCACTTTTTCAGCTGTTGGCTGCTGTGTATTCGCACATTTGTGCATTTTGATTTATAAAATTATCTATCGTTTTGAGAAAAAAAAAAAGAGATACATAATGGTTATTACAATTGTGCCATTAATAATAATATAAACATAAGGACTTTTTAGTGTGGTACATCAAAACCTCCGATCGGTTAGAAACAGCTAGCTCGAACCTCCGCCTCGCTGGGTACCTGCAAAAAACTCACACCGGAGGGGTTTTTCGTGAAGACCTTCCGATGCTTACGTCAGTCTCAAGCTCTACTCAATTCTCAAGAGTAATAATGGATAAATCGTGCTCAAAATTTAAAGTTCACCCCTATATATAGGGGTGAGGTATCTGCTTCTAGACGCTGCCCGAATCAGCTGAGCTCGCTGCCCAAGAGTTGTTCGGCCTGCCCAGAAGTACAACACACAGTGTGCGTGTGTCAGAGACGGTTATTCAATAAAGACCAATCGGGTCGCACCACGTGTCCTCCGCACATGGGGGTTTGATTCCTCTGAGATCTCCTTGAAGGCTGTTCGACCAAGTCCCGGTCAATTCGTTAATTGCCGCAAGTCTGGGAAGTGGACGATCCGACGACCAGTTGCACCACAAGTCCATCTTCGACTAGACCCTCTATAACTCTGGGACCAACCTGTTCTCCCAGCTGAGATCAATCCTTATGTTATCTTCCAATCCACGGGCCCTTACTCTCATGATGTTCGACCATGATCGCATTTTCTATATTTACTTGACCAGTGTGATTCGACCGGTCTGTTCAGTTGGTTCGCCGAGCTGACTTATTTGTCTGGTTTACTCCTTTAGATATGTTATCTCATATCATCTAGTCCCCACCACTCTGGTCGAGTCTGAATGACTCGATCCAAGACTAGGTTTTCGTCTGTCCAACAACTATCCTTACGTTCATTGTTTGTCGACAACTTAATAAGTGTTCCTCTATTCTAGACCTCTTCTCTCTCCGTTGTCACTTTGGAGTTCAACCTCTACGTCTGCTATCTATCACACTTGTCAATCGCATCAATCATTACTACAAAACTCACGTCTCCTCGTGTTTCGCACCCGTTAAATGCAATCAGCTGCTAGATTTCACTTTTGATCCAATGGCTAATTTTTCAACTCTTCACCTTATCACCTTCTTTTTCTATAAATACTCCTACCTTGAACTTTGAACAATTTTCCACCTTCACGAATTTTCGATACACTAGCCCTATATCCCCCGTGTTCCCCGATTTCCATCATGCTCTCCACAATCGGCTTCTCTGTAATTTCATGGTTTTCCGATGACTACTCCGATTCCCGACAATGAGTAAGTTTCTCTAATCTTTTCAATTTGTGTACTTTATAAAAATTCTTTAAATGTTTTGATTTCCGACTCCACTTAGAGTTTTCAACCATCCTGCCAGCGAGGAATCCTTCCCCGTTTTTCTTCTTCTACATTGCAAAACCCTGTCAATTTTTCTTTTTTGATATTTACCCTTTTTTGTTTTTCAGATTCCGCCACTTCAAGTGAAAACGACTGTTACTCCGGCAGAGACGTGACTTCTCCTTCCTTGTCTTCGACTCCTCAACTACCGCCTCATTCTCCCTCTAATTCTGTTGAGGAGATCTTTTAAGCTACCCCCTCAATGTGATTCGACCAATCTTCCCTGCTCAGACTCAGCCCGAGTCTCCTCTTCGCCAACCCTTTCGCACAACAAAGAAGTTCTCAACCATGTGCCCCTCAAATGCCGCTCTTGCCGGACTTCCGGCATGGACAATGCTACCGACGTGGCTCTCGAGGAGGAGGACCACGAGGTCATCCCTCCTAAATCTTGTGATTTCGACCAACACCCAGACTCCCAAAAAATCCAAAAATAAATCTTCGACCTCACCAACCTCCTCCAAGGCAACCAAAACAAAAACTTCAACCAAGCTAACTTCATCCAAAACCCCCAAAGACCAAAAAATCTCAATCTAACTATCATAGTATCAAATGGCTATACGACAAAGATGTCGGCTAACCTCCAGCTGGGCGTTTATCTGCCCAGGCGATTATGAAACCTATAATCATCCTCCTTCCGATTATTTCACCTTTTTCCAGATCCAATTCGACTTGGGTATTCGCTTCCCTCTCTCCCGTGACCTGCTCGAGATATGTGACTGGTTCGGTCTTCCTCTGTACCAACTTCCTCTCAACTCGATCCGCTTCCTGACCACCTTAATTATCCTCGCTCACGTCCGTCTAGGTCGATTCGACCTACACTTTTTCTCTTACTGCTACATGCCTTCAAAACAGGCTCAGAGACTCTACTTAAAGAGTCGGAATGGAGCTCACTTCATTTTTGACATTCCCCCGAATTGCCCTCGATGGAAAGATAAATTCGTATACGCCGAGCCTGATACTTCCTTTCCTTAGGCTCCTATGCCTTAGCTCTCAGAGCTCTCATTCGAGCTTGAGAATCCTCACCTAATTCGACCAACACATAGCCTTTGGAACTCCAAACCCGTCGTATCTAAGACCTTACATGCGGATAACAACCTTCTGCACTACTGTGGACTACTTACCCACAAGTCGTACCCTCCTTCATCCGAGAAAACTCTTGCAGACCTTCGAGTCCAAGATGCGTGGGGTAGTATCGACCGATTTTCTCTATCGATGAATTCTTATTTATGTGCTAGTTCTCTTCTTTTTTTTCTTCACAGAGATGTCTACTATCATCATGCCTAAGAGGAAAGTTCCTCTTAAGAAAAAGTCGTCCAAGCCATCGGCTCCTCAACAATCCGACTCGACCACGCCTCGACGCAACCCTTCTCTCACTCCCAAGGGATTTGAGGCTCACTCAGCCTCGAGCAAAGATCCATTGACTGCTCCACTACTGACCGAGGAAAAAAGACCACCTAAACTTGCCACCGAAAAACAAGATGCACCTTCTTCGACCAACCCAGTGGTTGAACAACAACCCGCTCCTCATCTAGAACCAACGGCCAAACCAGTAGTCGAGCAACCGACTTCTCCTCTGAAGACCTCGCTCGAGTCATCCCAGGTAAGCGCCTTATTCTTCAAGAAGAAGAAAGTAATAAGCAAGCTCGTCTTAAGGACAATCTTCGTACGGTCCCCTCGCCACCTTCCCTGTCCCAGGCCAAAGGGAAGTAAATAATGTCCTTTTTCAAGGACGTGATCCGAGCCGTCGATCTCCGAGACAATGGCTCCGATCTCAAGGGTTGAGGAGAGCGCATCGCCCAATGGTTGTCACAGGTAAACTTTATATTTTCCTTTGTGCTTCACTACCCAACTTGTCTCTCGTGTACTAACTCCTTTTCCTCCTAATGAAAACAGGGCCTGATCGAGCTGGTTTCCTTGGTCGATCAAGCTTTGGCTAACTCAAGTCGACCCATCCCCGCGCTCGAGACAGGAGGGTCCATACTTCAGGACACCGCCAATCGGCTCACCCAGCAGCGCTTTGACTTGAAGGAGGAGCTGATAGCTCAAAGGCGGACCACGCTCTCGAGCGTGCGTTGGAGGCAGAAAAGGTCGCTCTTACGGCGGAAAAAAACTACCCAACAAGAGAACAAGCGTCGAATAATGAACGTCTGGGCCGTTCGAGCTCCCCAACTGTTGTGGTATACTAAGATTGGCCAACAGTTCCTGAGTGAGTACCGCGAACAAGTGGTGGCCGACTACATGGAGTCGCCATAATTTTTGAAAGAAGTACAGAACTTAGGTGCCGACTACTTCCAATTCGCCATGGAAAAAGTGAGTGAACAGATCGCCGAGGACGGTTTTAAGGGTGACCTCGACGTGGAGACGATATGGGATGCTTTGCCCAAGTTACCCACAGATTTTTGAGGGGATCCCAAGCTGCCGATCAATCATCCTTGGTGGTCAAATAAACTCGAGCAAACTCTGGCCCGCTCTAACACCTTAAAGAAGAATTTCAATCTGCCTGATCCTTTCATGCTTCCTATCTCAATGTCTTTTGCCTTGGCCGAGTCCACTCGTCTACAGCCATTACCAGAAGTACGTGAATCGACCTCTGGCTCGAGCCAGCAAGTCGAGAAACTCCGAGAGCAACTCCAAGAGCCCAACGCTGAGCAGACTCCTCAGAATCCTGCCAATCAATCTACCGATGTCGAGCGTGCTTCGAATGCTCCTTAGAGATGTGTACTTTGAAAACATTGATCTTGTATGAATGTGTGTCATAGTTGTCTCCTTTATTTCTTTATTCAACAAAATGTGTTGGCTCATGAAAAGTATTCACCTTTGATTGATTATAACTCCATGGAAGCTTTAACTCGAGCAATATACCAAAGAATAAACGATGTAGTTATCCACAATCACATGAGTTCGTATCAAGTTACTCCATTTGATCGACCATCTACTAAGGTCGTTCCACTTTGCAAAAACCATGCAAGAGATACTCCAACTTACCTTTTTAAATCGACTCTCCACAGGGGAATCGCTTAAATTTGTTTTTATTTCTCCTTGGTCGTGATGCATTTTAATTCCTAGAGACGCTCGAACATCTCGAACGGCCCTAACAATTTATGAAAATGCCGTAAAACTTACTCCAACTTTTTCACATTATACATATTCCATTTCATTGATTCAAACACTTGCCCACCCTAAAGGATGTTCAAAACAAGCGACCACCCAGCCTCATGGCCCTAATCATGGTGGATTTTTTTCGACCATTTTCCCACCGCGAAGAATGTTCAAAACAAACGACCACCCAGCCTCATGGCCTTAATCATGGTGGATTTGTTTTTCGACCACTTGCCGACCCCGAAGGATGTTCAAAACAAATGACCACCCAACTTCATAGCCTTAATCATGGTAGATTTTTTCTTCGACCACTTGCCCACCCCAAAAGATGTTCAAAACAAGCAACCACCCAGCCTCATTACCTTAATCATGGTGGATTTTTTTCTTCAACCACTTGCCCTCCCCGAAGGATATTCAAAACAAGCGACCCCCCAGCCTCTTTACCTTAATCATGGTTGATTTTTTCTTCGACCACTTACCCACCCTGAAGGATGTTCAAAACAAGCGACCGCCCAGCCTCATGGCCTTAATCATGGTGGATTTTTTCTTTGACCACTTGCCCACCCCGAAGGATGTTCAAAACAAGCGACCAGCCAACAACATGGCCTTAATCATGGTGGAGTTTTTCTTCGACTACTTTCCCACCCTGAAGGATGTTCAAAACAAGCGACCACCCAGACTAATGGCCATAATTTTCGACCACTTGCCCACCATGAAGGATGTTGAAAACAAGTGACCACCCAATCTTATGGCCTTAATCATGGTGGTTTTTTCTTTGACCACTTGCCCAACCCGAAGTATGTTCAAAATAAGCGACCACCCGGCCTCATGGACTTAATCATGGTTAATTTTTTCTTTGACCACTTGCCCATCCCGAAGGATGTTCAAAACAAGCAACCACCCAGCCTCATGGCCTTAATCATGGTAGATTTTTTCTTCTCTTGACCTCGTACTTGGATCGACAACCCAGCTCGATAGCCTTCATCATAGTGGATTTTTCATATATCAAAGTGACATGCCACTGTGGTGACACCAAAATACTCCAAACAAGATAATTTGATAACTCAATAATCATAGAGTCGGAAAACAAATTCTCATTAATCACGAACGGATATGTAGATTACACCCTTATTTTGTCAATCTCAATAAAAGAATAATTTTAGACATAATACTTCTTCAAATTAGCAACATTCCATAACCTGGCTAGTGATTGTCCTTCAGCATCCTTCAACGAATATGCTCCTCCGACATGAACTTTCTCGACCAAGTATGGTCCCTCCCAGTTCGGCTCTAGCTTGCCGACATGTTTCAGCACGTCGACTCTTTTCCACACTAAGTCGCCAACCTGGAATCTTCGAACCCTCACTTTCCTATCATGCGCTGCTCGCATCCTCTGTTGGTATGTTTCGACCGTGGTCGAGGCCTGCTCTCGAAGCTCCTCAATTATGTCAAGGGCCGTCATCATCAGTTCCTTATTCTGCTCATGATCATAAGTGCTCGATCTCTGAGATTGCAACTCCACCTCGACCGACAATAATGCCTTCATTCCATAGACAAAACTGGAAGGGGTTTCTCCTGTAGTGGACCTCGGGATGGTCCTATATGCCCAAAGTACTAAGGTGAGTTTATCGAACCACACTCCCGAGCCCTTTTCCAGTCTTGTTTTCAGCCCATTTAGTATGATCTTGTTGGTCACCTCGACTTGTCCATTAGCTTGCGAATGAGCTACCGAAGCAAAGTGTTGCTCAATCTTCATGTCCTCGCACCATGCTCGAATCTGCTTACCATTGAACTGCGTCCCATTTTCGGACACCAACACCTTTGGGACTTGGAACCTGCAACAAATATTATTATACATAAAGTGTATCACTTTCTTCTCTGTAATCTTGGCCAAGGGCTCTACCTCCACCGACTTTGTAAAGTAATCGACTGCCACAATCAAAAATTTTCTTTGCCCTGTTCCCTAGGGAATCAGACCAACAAAGTCGATACCCAACTGCGCAAATGGAATAGGGGCACTCATCATCGTCATCGCTTTCGCAGGTTGATGAATGAGCGTACCATGCTTTTGGCACTGTAGATATTTTTCACCATCCCCTCCGCATCCTATTTCGTCATCGGCCAGAAATATCCTACTCACAATATCTTCGCCACGAAGGCCCCTGCCTTACAATGATCGTTACAATATCTATCATGCACCTTCTTGAGCACATATCGACCTTCCTCTCTTGTTACACATCGCAAATGTGGCCCTGTATATGACCTTTTGTAGAAGACTCCTCCGTGCTCGAAAAACCTCCTTATCACCTTCACGACTCCCTCTCTCAACTCCTTCAGTATCGAGGACTAATCCTTCACTTCTTCAATCTCTGCTACTTCGGCATCGACCGCACTCTTCTCCATGTCCAATAAAGTTACCTCCGACTTTTGCAATCCACCAGATTCTGCGCGACTTTGGACAATAAGTCTCCTCGACCATTTTCTCCTCGAGGTATCTGCATCAGCTCGAAAGAGTTGAATTCCCAATGCAACCTTTTAATCTCATCTACATATTTTTGCATTCTCTCCTCCTTTATCTCGAAACCCTCTTAAATTGTCTGACTACCAACTGCGAGTCTAAGTGCACTTGGATCTTTCGAGCACCTCCTACTATGGCCAAGTGTAATCCCTTTATAGCCGCCTTATATTTGGCCTCGTTGTTGACACCAGGAACCCCACCTTGGTTGCAAACTCCAAACTATCTCCCTTGGGTGAAATAAGAACAATGCCCAGTCCTACTCCACAACTCGACACAGACCATCTGCAATCAATTGCCACACTCCTTCCGACTTCTTCTATGACTTCGTACCTCTTGTATGAAATCGGCTAACACTTGTACCTTGATCGTCCTTCACGTTCTCTCAGCTCGACTACGCATTTCACTAGTCGACCTGAGAATGATGTCAACCCAGTGCCTCTCTCAGAGGCTTGTTCGTCCGCACCTTCACTTTATGTTTTAAGAAATAAGGCCTCAACTTCTTCACTGTTACGACAACCGCTAGAGCCTAGTTCTCGATCTCTAAATACCTCAACTCTGTCCCATGCATCACTCGATTAACATAGTAGATCACAAATTGAGCTGTTCCTTCTTCCCGTAGCAGCACCGAGCTCACTGCAATCTCCCCAATAGATATGTATAGTACCAAAACTTCTCCCTGCACCGGTATAGCCAACAACATCAAGTTTGGTCAACACTCCTTGCAATTTCGCGAACGCTTTCTGCGCCTCTTCTCTCCATTGAAACCTCGAGCTCCTTTTCAGCGTTTTGAATAAGGGACCGCTCTTTTCTGCCACCTTTGAAATAAATCTGCTCAACCTCATGATCCGCCCAGTAAGAACTTGAACCTCCTTCACATTCTTCGGTGGTTTCATCTCTACAACAGCTCGAACCTTCTCTAGACTCACCTCTATTCCTCACTTCATCACTAGGTAACCCAAAAAATACCCCAACTTCACCCCAAATAAGCATTTAGCCGCATTAAGCTTCATCTCGAATCTTCTCAGCGTAATAAATGTTTCTTTCAAATCCATCACATGATCAGCTTCCACCTTACTCTTTACCAACATATCATCGACATACACTTCTGTGTTCCTCCACAACTGCTCCTTAAAAATCTTATGGACCAACCTCCGATATGTTGCTCCAGCATTTTTCAGCCCAAATGACATCACCACATAACAGTAGGTCCTCCTGCTTGTCACAAAACTCACTCGCTTCCTATCTCTCGAGCCAAGGGAATTTGATGGTACCCCTGCGACGCATCCATCATACTAAGCAGCTCACATCCTGTAGTGGAGTCGACCAGCTGGTCGATCCTCGGCAATAGTTATAAGTCCTTTTAGCACTCTCTATTAAACTCTCGAAAATCGATACACATCCTCTATTTACCCTCCGACTTTGACACCATCACTGTGTTGAATAACCACTCGAGAAACTGAATTTCCTTTATATGACCAGCCTTCAACAACTTTTCCACCTCCTACTCGATTACTTTATCCATCTCCGCTCCATGGTGCCTCCTCTTTTGCTTCACCAGCCTCACACTGAGGTTGATATTCAATCTATGTTCGATCACCTTCACGTCAATTCCGGTCAGCTCCTCTGCGGTATAGGCAAAGATGTCCGAAAACTCCCTCACCAATTCGATCAACCTCGATCTTATCGCCTCTTCCAGCTCTCTACCGATCCTGAACTTACGCTCTTCACAACCTTCTACCATATGATCTCCTCGATCTCTTTGCTAGGCTGCATGTCCATCTTCTCATTTCCTTTGTGGAGTTTTGTTTTCTCCTACTTTGATCTCGAACTACTAGGTCAACTTGGTATCTCTTCACTCGGGTTCGCTTGTTTCCTCGCCAATTGTTTATTGTTGATCACTGTTGTTTGGTAACATCTCCTTGAGGTGAGTTGATACCCCGCAATTTCATCAACGCTTTCCCTCACTGGTACGTCGACACCACGGCCTGAAACGCATTCAAGCTAGTCCTTCCCATAATAGGACGACTCAGCTCCCACGACCACGGATCTCACTATTCGAACTTTCCTAGTTGCCCCCGACCCTAGGGCAACTGACGAACTCACTTCCCCCAACGACATCAATTCTCCTCCATTGAATCCATACAAAGCCGTCACCACTAGTTTCAACTCCAACTTTAGCTGCTTATTAAAACATGACATCGGCCGAACATCCCGTGTCGATGATCATCCTCTTCACATCAAACTCCGTGATCTTTGTCGTTATCTCCAATGCATCTTTATGAGGTACCAACACCCCTTCCGCATCATATACTCGGAAACTAATCACTGGTGTCCGAGCGGTAATCCCAACCTCCTCTCTCTTCTGCTTCACTGGTGCTCCTTTCTAGCATTGTTTGAGTCTCTGTTCATTGGTCCACAAGAAATCATATATATGTTTCCTCTATTGACTGGTGTCTTGCCTCGTTGGCTTCCTCGATCATCACCTCCACGCCTTCTCTTATCTCCATTACCCCTTCGGCCACCATGCTCCTCACGAGCATCATTCTTCTCATCCTCATCCCTGTCACTACTCTCCACAGAATTTTCCCGACATTTTCTCTTCTCATTCTTCTTCACTCGATCATGGTAAACAAACTCCTTAAGGTGCCCTGCTCTAATAAAGCAATCGATCTCATCCTTAAAGTGTCTACAATCCTATGTGGTATGCCCATAGTCCTTATGGAACCTGCAATATCTCCTCGACTTCGGCTGGGTTGGCCCCTCGAACCTCGACTTCGTCCACATAATGTCTCGGCCATCCAGCTTCTCCTCCATAGCGACCAAGACCTCTCCCATCTTGGCCTTCAACGGGGTAAAGTTGTGGTACCTCTCTCCCTGTCGCATCGCCATCAGAGTCAAGTAAGTTTTCTCCTGCACCCAGCGCTTGAGTAGCGGTTCACCAACTTCTCAGTAAAGTCCTCGAAATCATGTATTGACCCAGGGGGGAGGAAATAGAACCAATCGAGCGCCACTCCCTTCAAGGTTGTTTATTGTGTTTTTGTGCTTATTTTCGTGTGTTTTATGTGTTTTGGTTGAGTGTTTTTAGGTCCGTTTTAGTGTCGATTGGTTCATTTTATCGTGTTTCGTGCATTTTTTCTTTCGTATTATGTTTTTATGGTTCGGCATATTTTCTTGTCTTTTTGGTGTTGTTTAGGACCACAATATTCGAGTTTGGGAAGAGGAACCATTTCCGAGACATTTACGAGCCGTCCGAACCATGTCCGAGCCACGCGAATCATTTTCGAGCATATCTATTAATTTCATGGTGACATCTATTTGCGCATCTCAAGACAAGGACAAAAACATTTGAGGAGCGTGGGTCAAAGTTTCAAGTAAATCGGATAAGCATGTGAGAAATTAGAGCAAACCGAGCCTTAAGGGGTCACCGGGACCAAGCCATGGCAGTCTTAGCGCCCAGAACTCGCCCCCGCGAGCCAAGCCCCGCACCCGCGACGTCCCAGGTGCCCACGAGTTCTCATGCCCGCGCCCGCAAAGACGTCCCAGCTAGCGAGTTCCCAAGCGTGCGGCCTGTGCCGCGAGCTCTTCCTTCCGCGCCCGCGAAACCGGAGTTGCCCGCGATTGCATAGAAGCGCCCCATGCCTGCGAGTGTTTTCTTCCGTGCCCGCGAAGTGCCACATTGCTCGCGAGTGCCCCGTCTGCTAACCTTCGCGCGCGTAAATCCCCTGGCGACCTTGCGAGTGTCGCGGCACCCAGCACTCGCGACCACGCGGGCGTGTCCGCGATCTCGCGAGTGTCCTACCCAGTTCCGCGCACTCGCGAGTGTCCATGCCCTGCCAGTGCCTTGCCAACTCGCGACCTCGCGGAAAATTTAGAGACCTCGCGAGTGTTATACTAAATGTGCGTGTTTTTAGTGTGTGTTTGTGGTGTATCTATATAAAGACATTGTGCTTTGTAATTTTGGACATCACCCTTCGTTTCCCAACTTTTATGTTGGGAAATCCTCTCCATTTTCTCTCTTTTCTTTTTATGCTTTGGTTTGGAGGTCCATGACTCTATTTTTTCGGCGAAATTCCGGCAAGTTTATTTTTATTCAAGTTTTGAGCTTTAATCACTATTTTCGCTCAAGCATGCGATAGGAGAGTAGGTACCTTGCTCAGGCCCTTCTACTTCGAGTTTGTGTTGTCGAATTGTGTGTATGCTCGTTTCTAGGTTTTTGCTTTATTGCTTGCTTACGTGTGTTAGGAATCTTTATGTGCTTATCATGTGTCGAGATCTCGACTTTGCTTAAAGTGTAATGGTCTAGTGTTGAAAGCTCGTGTTAGATTACCTAGGATCACTATGCTCGCATGTTTTCTCTTGTTTATTTTTCTTTTTCTTGAGTCATGGAGATTCCGGTAGACCAAAGTTTCGATCTTTCTCTCTATATTTGCATTTTTCATCATTTTCTCTAGATTTTTAGTTTAATTTCATGCAAATCCAATCCCTTCAAGCGATTAAAATGTGCAGGACCCTATTTTCGGCTATGTGACTTTGACGACTAGGTAGTGAATGAAGCTCCGAACAACCTTCCTTTGAGAACGACCTGAAACGGGTAGCTCGGTTACCACATGCACAAAAATACTACAAACAAAGGTCGACAGAAAAAACCCTGCAACTGACCAGGTCTGAGTACCCATGCAACACAACCATGTTCTCAAACATCTTCACGTGCCTCGTCGGGTCAGTTGACCCATCAAATGCCAGATTTGTCTCCCTGAAAGTGGCCAGTAATGGTGCCGCCAACATCTCCCTCGAGAACGGATGTCCTCGAGTACGCCTCACTGGTCGTCCATCCACCTTAGCTTGCAGTTGTCGCAACTACTCAGCCATCCTCTCCATCTCTCGATCTCACGGGACTCCTCCCCCTTCGTTGCTCGACGCGTCCTCCTTCGTATTCGCCTGTGCTCCTACCACCGTTGTTACCGCAGTGACAGCACGGGAAGTATAGTTAGTGATCTGCTGCACCGTCTGCGCTGTCGCGTTGTCCATCATCTGCTCCATCTCCTGCATGGTCATCGCCACCACCTGCTGACCAAGGCGCTGCACCTTCTCTCTCGATGGCGTCGCCACCTGCGCCACCACTCCTAACGACTGCAATCCAACTGGATCCGGCTGCGACGGTGCAGGCACCACTGTCGTTTTGCATCGTTCGAGCCTCCTGCACCCGACTCGGACCTACTTCCTCCTGCACCCGACTCGAACCTACTCAAACTCTGTAAACCACGTATCAAAAAAGGCCCCACGGTGGGAACCAAAATGGTACATCAAAACCTCCGACCGGTGAGAAACGGCTAGCTCGAAGCTCCGCCTCGCCGGTTGAACGCCGAGTACCTGCAAAGAACTCTCACACCGGAGGGGTTTTTCGGTGAAGAGATTCCGATGCTTAAGTCAGTCTCAAGCTCTACTCAATTCTCAAGAGGAAAAATAGATAAGTCGTGCCCAAAATGTAAAGCTCACCCCTATATAAAGGGTGAGGTACCTGCTGTTAGAGTAGGGTACCCAGCGTTCCAATCTAATTGGACGTATTCTACTTGTAAATACAGTCTATTGGAATTATATTATGAATAAGGC